>JAWVMR010000143.1:0-58626 GCA_036321205.1 Trypanosoma caninum | reverse complement strand
CCATTAAAAACCCATTGAAGCTGCGGAAAAGAGAAAATTCGTAAACAAATAAAAAAAGCAACGTTAGTGCTGGTAGAAAGCTACATAAATTTGCAATTTTGTTTATCTTCCCTTTAAAACTTCTTTAATAATAATAAAAGCACAATATTTTCCTTTAACTGAATAAAAACAAACATTTATCTAAGCGCAAACGCATCAATAAAAAAAAAAAAACACAGAATGTCTATACACATTAATAATTTACCCTTTTTCCTATCTCACAAAGATGCATTTGCCCTGCACATGCCCCATAGCTTATAGACCATGCACCGCCGCACACAAAACAGCAGTTAAAGACAAATAATATATATAATATATATACATATATTTTTTTCTTCCTACTGCCCTTTTATATATACATTTATTAATAGATAAAAATACAGTGTATTATTTAAACAGCAAAAAATTTATATTGATATTGGTATGTACGTATGCATTTTATTCATATTATTACTATTTCCTTGATAATGTGGAAAGATAAACAAACAATTAAAAAAAAAAAAAAAGTTGTTGTCCGTAAATAGTCGTTTTTTTTTTGTTTTTTTTTTTTTTTGTTTTTTTTGTTGTTGTTGTTATTTCCTTGTTTGTTTGTTTGTTTACATTATGATTCTTTTTTAGCTTTTTTTTTTATCCAGTTTGCAAAAAGTAATGCCCCACCAATAATAGCCAACAAAATTGTGTCCCACAGTGTGACAATCGCCCTATCTTGCTCTATCGACAAACGTGCAAAAACCCCAAATCGCACAGACAAATAAGTTTGCGGAATTAAACCAAAAAATGTCGCTAGTGAAAAAACATTAAGTGGGACTCCTACAATTGGAGAAGCCAAATTCAGTAACCAATTGGGTAATATTGGTGTAATTCGAAGAAATATAAAATACACAACAAGATCCTCTTTGTGCTTGTTTATCTGATATCGTACTTTTTCTAATCCTTTACCCTTCATTAGACATCCGTCTACAGTCTTCACAAAGCTTGGACCAACAACACTAGAAAACATATAACAACAACACGCACCAGCAGTGCCCAACAGTATGCAGTACAAAAGACCTGTACGCATACCAAAAATAGCACCTGTGATGGCATTTAATAAAATGGCGCCTGGCACACAAAACGTTTGCATGAACAAATACACCACCGCTATTAGTAGGAACATCTGAATCATATTGTCCATGGCTAATGTCTGTACATTTCTACAAAATTTTGCACAACCAGAAGCTGAAAATAGAGATAATTCACTATTTTCAATAAGACGTCTAATTTGTGCTACAAGAGAAAAAGTGCCCGTAATGTACAGCAGAAAAATCAACGCCATCATAACAAGCAAAAAAACTTTAATAAAGTTGACAAACACGTAACGTTCGCTACCTGTTAAGTTATCAACAGCCATGTCACTACAGTAAAAAAAAAAAAAAAAAAAAAAAAAAAAAGAGAGAGAGAGAGAGGCGATATACATAAGCAAAAAAATAAATAAAGAATATACATATACATATATAATGAAAGCAACCACAATATAAGTGTAAAGCCTTGTCAATAAGCCTAAACCTACATATATAAACACACACACACGCACGCACCTTACTCAAAAATAAGCACTTGTTTCCGATATTACTAACATCTTTCTTTTCACACACTCCTATTCTTCTCGTCGTAAATATACAAATGCGACAGCTAAAAAAAAAATAATAATAATAAATGATAATAGATAATTAGCTAATAGATAATAGATAATTTTAATAATAACTAATATAATCCCACCACACTATACACCGCGCCCAGGAAATTTCAAACAGAGCGCTCAGGACTATTCGAAAACAAAAGTTGCCGCTGCGGCGACGATGGCGACGTGGAACTCCCCAGTTTTGGCTGCGGTGACAGTTGCGGTGAACTCAATGCAAGCCGCGTTATTGAAGCGGCAAGTTCGGTCGATATGCGTCTACTGCCGGAGGAAATGCCGATCCCATCCTCGGAAAAGGAGTACAGTCCAGTGTGCCGCGACTTGTGCCGTTGCAGTCGATGCTGTTCCTCCAGACTACACCACCTGCGAAAAACATCATTGTGTTGTTCTTGCAAAGACTCGGCACGCTTACGAAGCTCTAAAATTCGTTTTTCACAGGCCTCATGCTGACTAAATGCGTAATTTTTCAGCATAGAAACTTCTCGCAGCTCCCCAGCCATCGCAATCTCTTCCTCACGTAACAATCGCTCCTCCTCGGCAACAAGTGCCTGTGCTTTTTTAATCCGCTCCTGTGCTCGCTTCATATTCGCTTCATACAACATAATCTCCGCGCGCAGCGTCTGGACGTACTGCACCTGTGCGTCACGCGTCTCCTGTAGCCGCAAAGTTGATTCTGCTACTTCAGAAAGCTCACTCTCCAGTTGGTAAATTTCCCCTTGTATTGTTGCAATATACTCGCTGTTTTCTTTCTGCGTCTCCGCCAACTCCGCCGCGTTGAGAAGAAGAGCATCAACTTTCCGCTTCCATGTAACTGGGTCAAAAATAGGAGCACGCTTCTCTATGCGGCTAATACATTTTTCAAAAAAATCAATAACCTCCGCCTTTTGATCGGCAGTAGTCGCACGAAAAAAATATATTTTGCTGGGGTTGCGAAATGATATGGCAAAGTAATGGAAACTACTGTCCCTGCAATAAGGGTGCATTTCTGGATTAGGGTCTCTGATCAACGCATCCACCTGACATTCGCCAGAAAGTACAAAATAGCGGTGGCCGTGGATGCGGCTCTTTACCCCCGGTCTCGGTTTTTCAACAAACCAGTCGATAGACTTTTCTGATATCTGCACATAACGCTTTTGCCAGCGACAGAATTTGCCGCCGCCAAGTTTCTCCATGCATACTTCAAGAAACGCGTGATTTATAAAGGCCGGCTTATAGTGCCGATCAACAGCAACGCGTAGTGCGTCACCTCTGGATACTACGGCGCTACAGGCCTCACAAAGCGGTCGTGTGTTTGGCTCAGTGTCTGTCTCATTCACTGGCACTAGCATGTCGTTAATTAGCACCAGCGGCCCACAACCTTCCTCGCGCTGACGCGGCAAAAACGGGAACCATCCGACCTCACTTGACATGTAGAACTCGTTACAATCCCCATCCGTGCCATCTTCAGTGTTCACAAACGACTGACTCCCGTCAAAATATTTAGACTCCGACTGCTGCAGTTGCCGTGAGCTGCTCGCGGAACCAGAAAACAGCGTCAATTTTTTTCTTTTTTTCGCAGCGCGCACAAGACGCAGCTCGACGCCATCTCTCAGGCCAAGTTCACTCGGTGTATACCTTGTGCCAAGAGGCTCACCAGACGTTTGCAGCAAAATATTGTAATCAACAAAACACGACACATACATTTGATCATTAATTTCTTCAGATAGCTCTTTAGAAATGGCAAAATTTAGCGACCTAATTTGCTCCGGGTCATCCAGCGGCACATCTGCATCTACAACCCATTCAACGTGCAGTTCTGTAACCCCAAACTGGTCCACAAAAATGCAGCTATCATCACACAACAAATTAATAAGCATTTGTAAATGACGATTATTGACGATAACTACTATTATTTTGTTGGTAATGACAATCAGTAATAATTACAATACAAAACCACCAATAGCTCTACCTGTCACGTTCAAAATAAAAACAATTATAATTTATTAGTATATATGTATATATACATATGCACCAAAACAAAAAAAAAACTAATAATAATAAACAGAAAAATAATTAGAAAAATTCAAGGTAAAAAAAAGTAAAAAAACTGAAATAAAAATAATAATAAATGCATAAACAAATAGTAATAGTAATCTTTTTTTATTTTTTTTTTTTTTTTTTTGATCTTCCAGGCCTAACTCTCAGATTTTAACACAATACAATCCTTTTTTGTTTTTTGTTTTTTTCTTTTAATCTATAAAAATCTATAATTTTCATCAATATTACCTTATCAACGCATACTTTTTGTTGTTGTCGTTGTTTTCCGCATTTTTTTTTTTTTTAATGAAACTTCTCTATTGTTTTACGTGCCCTTCTTAATTCTATGGCGTAATCTATAAAATAACCACTTAAATTTTTCATCTTTAAACAAATATACCATAATATTTCGTTTCTTTTATTATATACACTACCAAAAATAACGACATTGCACTCACCCATACACCATTTTCACAACTACTTGCTTGTTTGTATGCCGTCCTTTTTTTTTTTTTTTAATTACTCTCCCTTAATATGTCAATGCGTGGGACCGGCACGCCAATCGCGCGGCGCCCGTCGCCCCCCTCGTCCTCCTCCTCCTCCTCGCGGTATCTCTTCCGCAGCGCCGCCCCAAACGAGGCGCTGTGCGGGACGTCAAGGGACTGGGAGCCGGAGTCGCCGAGCCCCGCCAGCAGCCCCTCGAGCGAAAGAGAAGAGGCCCCGTCGTGGTGCTGCAAAAACGGGTCAACAGCGGCGGGTGGCGCAACTCCCGTCGCGCCAACAGACAGTGGCGCCTTGTGCTGGACCGGCAGAGGCCGCGGACAAAAGAGTTTGCTGGCGGCTCTACGTGGTTCATTCGCGGGGCCGGCGGTATTCGGTGTAACCCGCCCATCGGTGGCGGTTGTGATTTGCACGTGTGTGGCTGTCGCTCCAGCCCCAGTAGTGCTGCTGGTGGTTGGTGGCTTTGAAAGCATTGTCGTCTGAACAGGCGGTTTTTGTGGTGTTCGTTGTCGTTGCTCCTGTGATTGCAATAATGGTACACCTCTCTCCTTTCCTATTCCATCGTCCTCTAAATGCGTCATCGACGGCTGCGAATCACCCAAAACTAGTGTGGTAGGTGTAGAAAAAAAAGAAGAAGAAGAGCCGTTTACAGACTGTTGCTGCGCTGTAAAGCCTGAAAATGATGTCACCATCGTTTTCTTAGCTGGTCTGCTGAATGGATTCATAGGCTTTGCACTGGATGCCAATGGGCCTTGTTGCTGAAGACCGCATCCATCCTCACAGCCATTACTCCTCGCTGACGCTGACGTTGTTGCAGTTTCAAAAAGTCGCTTTTTTGGTGTTACTGTAACCTCTTCGGAAAACGTCACGTGTCGCCGCGATGGACTTACACTCTCTGTTGTTGGGACATAAACGTTTTTAACTGGCACTGGTTTTGGCTCTTGTGTCGCTACAGCCACGTGCTTATCAGCAGAAAGTTCATTTTCAGTTTTTATGGTCTCTACTCGTTCTGTCGCTTGCGGCATAGAATCACCACCACCATTGCCAGCCGCGTTCATCGAGCCGCTCAGCCTTTCTTTCAACAATAATTTGCGCAGCATTAAGTCCCTCTCACGCTCACTGACAACTGACCCCTCAAGCGGCAGGGAACAACGACGCTTCTTCTTCGTCTTTACACGCATCTCTAACAGTAGAATTAACTTCTGAACAAGCTGCCCATGCCCCTGCGCGTTAGCCTCCTTGGCGCAAATTTCAATATTGTCTCGAAGCTCAAGAAAAGTGGCAAGATCAAAAGCCCGTGTTGTCTGGTGCTCCTTCAAAGCGTTTTTAAAAAGGTCAATAATTTTCTTGTCGTGCAGCGCGTCATGTTTGGCTATTGTGGCCGTGTAAAAACTGCTGTTACGCTTCACCTCATCTGTCCGCACCTCACGTCGCAGCAAATGATCCCATGTCACCAAGTCTCGCTCCGTGCCACAACGTGTGAGCGGAAGAAACAGACGCACATGCTCAGTTGGCAAGCCACTGGCAACAGCTGCTGGGTATGGTGGGTCGCTCTTGCATGAACGATACGCAAGGACCGCCTCGTCGCTGACGCCCCATATCCACAAGTTGTATGTCTGATCCAGAAGACAGCGGGGGTCAAGCACCGGGATCCAACTGCCCCCCCAATTAAACGTGAACATCTGTAATACACCGGCTGTATCGGCGACATGGAGCGGACCGTCCTCCGACCATCCCATCCATTGCAGCTGGTGAAAACTGCCATCTTGCTGCAGTGTTAGTGGAACAACAACGGGTGGTACTACCACTGTGCGAGAGCCAATATCAAGCACCTGCATACGCATCTGCCCTCCAATTTCCAAATAACAAACAGCAAGAGGATCAAAGTCGGCCTTGAATGAGTGCATAATCTTGCTGCTGTTTGTTCCAACCATCGCAACAATGCGGGGAAACAGACTTAATACGGCAATCTCTAATCCTGAAAGTGAAAAAAGACGCAAGTAACGACATGTAGCGACTGCGATATAGCGAATACCAACAGTGAGACAACGAACCGTTTCGCCAGGGTACAATCGTGCACGCCAGTCGGATTGTGCACCAATAGCAACAAATGTGCGATAGTAAAGCGTTAAACGTGGTGTGTCGTCATCCACACTATCCATGTCAAGCTCCTGCGCTAATACAAAAGCGGCGCCAACAGGACTCAATGCCCCCATTAGTATTGTTCCACGCTCTAACACCCGTACTGCCTGAATAGACATGTCGTGAAAGTGAATCATGGTGCCTTCAGAAGTGCTGTGAATATAGCCAACAGAATTGTATGCCAAATAGCAGCTTCCTTCTTCTCCCAGAGGAGTGGCACCAATCTGAAAAGAATAATCAGCAACTGAAGAAGTTCCTAAAGCTGCTGCAAAAGCCGGCTGCTCATCAAGAGCATGTAACGATGCCGCTGATCCATCTGTGTCCAATGCAACAACCGACGCAACGTCATGCCTATCAGTGCGAGAATGCCCTTTGCCGTCACGCACGCCCCCACCAGCAAAACTACAACTGTCTCCTCTGTCATCATCGGATGTCTCCTCATCCTCCTCTGCCTCGTCGTCAAGAAAAACGGAGCGTCGCTGGTGGCATGCCTTCTCCACCATGCGCAGCACATCTTTTGGGTCCTTCTGCCGCCACAGCGATGGACGCTCTTCATTGTCATCATCGTCCATGTAATTAGGGTTGCTTCTCTTCAAGTCATGCACAACCTTCTGAAAGTCTTCATTAACAACAGAAGCATGGGAAGAAGCAGAGACATAACTACCGTCCTCGGTACCATCGTCATCAAACTCATCATCGCCGCTACTGCTATTATCGCAATCATTACTAGGGGCGTTTTTATTCCGGTTATCATCACGCTGTTCATTTTTTTTTATATTTGCTTTACCACTACCGTTAAGTTCGCTGCCGGTATTTGCTTGACCATTCACCTTCTTTTGTTGACCCTTCACTTCTTCTCCCCCACCGTTTTTCTCGCAATTCCCGAGCAACACATTGCTATCATTCTCCTTCCTTTTTGTCAGGGCCTTTGGTGCCTCACGGCGCAAATATGTGACAACACCATCCCGTGTCCCAACAACAACATCACCACTTCCAGCATTCACACAAGCGTCCGTCAAATCGGTAAAACTCTGTCCCTGAAGCCGTGTCAGACCCCACCTGCGTTCGTCCACCTTTGCCACAACAATGCCAGAAACGCCGGCAAGCACAACACAAAAAACATGAGCTGATAAAGGGTAACATGTGACGCCTAGAAGATCTGTTATACCAAAACTGTCAATGTCGCCCACATGGCGCAAGACACTACTGCTGGTTGTGGCAGATGTTGCCCCCTCAAAGCGCATCACACGAACATGAGAAACGCCAGGTACAAATAGCAACAAAGAACCCGCACCGCTTTGGCACCAACAAAGCCGATAGGCAACAGCATCATCCCTTTTGACCATAGGGGGAAGAAGATCTGGAAGAGCAATCTTAACACCACGCAGTCGCTGCTCTGGGAGTCCATCCTCACTCTGCAATTTCTCATCCCCACAAAAGGAAACAACACCAACCGCACCGCTTGCTGACGCCATCGCAACAAGACGGCCGCATGGTGAGAGCGCAAGGGCCACAAGCGGGTGTGGCACACACATGTGCACAGTGCGCACGCTGCATCCGCTTGACGCCATCTCCAGACACCGCAATGAGTCCCCTGCGATAAAAACACGTCGCCGCTCCGTGTCAAACAACACGCATCGCACCTCTCCCGTTACGCGACACAAAACACGTGAGGTGGTAGATGCGGCGGTGACATTTTCATGCAAGACAACGTTGCCATCGCGACCACACGATATCGCCAGGGCCAACGCACTGTGCAGCACCACCGATGTTACGGCACCTTCATGACACTGCCGTGCCCACAACTGAGTGCTTGACGGCCAGCGTTTAAGTGGGTGAAGCGCAACAACGCCATCGATGCCACCAGATAAGACATACGCACCGTCCACACAAACGCGGGTGGCGCCAGCCGTATGAAGATGCCGTTGTAAAGTCATTACCGCCTACTTAAGATTAGTAAAAATACTAATAAAAATAATAATAAAAAAAAAAAAAATAAGTAAACAAACAATGTATACATTGCAAGCATAAAAACAAAAAAAAAAAAAAAAAAAAAAAAAAAAAAAAACTTTTCAAATACGTAAAAACGTTTTATTATTCCTTTATTACTCCAGCAACAAAGCCTATTGTACAATACTGCGCTAGTGCCGTCGTACAATGCATGCATTTTGTTTTTTGTTTTTTGTTTTTTCTGGACAACAGTCCCACCAACCACCACCACCAAAATATACACAATAATAATAACAATAATAAACAAGTAAATAAATGACTCTACGCATTCAAATGCAACCTGCTCTCTCAGTATTACTCTTTTTGTTGTTGATGTTGTTGTATTCGCGCCAAGGAACGAGCAGAGCGCACAGCATTCATCAGACGCTCCAGTGTAAGATCGCGTGTTCTATTAGACTCATTTATCGGTGACTGCAACTCATGCGCAAACTGTTTTGTTAGTTCCGTCTCTGATTTTGACGGCCCTGTATCCTCCACTCTGTTCAATCCTGTTGTTTCAGTTTCCTGTTGTATAGGCAAAAACACCGCTGGTGCCAACTGTGCTGGTGGTGGTGATGATGATGGTGGTGCTAACAGCGCTGCAGCCATACGCTTTTCACTTACAGATTGTTGCAATGACGTCTCCGTCTCTGGTACTGCTGACCCAGTCGACGCTTTTACGCACTTGTACAAGCCGTCACGCAAAGTACGCTCCCGTTCAGCATCTAAACGCTGAGGCATTATTGGCAACTCAACCGGGACCCTACCGGTGGCCTCATTCGCCAGAGAAAGATTGTCGTCATTTCTTTGCATATCAAAAAAGCACGCCACATTGTCAGAGTTATCCACTGATCTTTTAGCAAACGCCGCTGCCGCAGTATCCGCGTCGCTCACGATGTTGTACGGCTGAACACCGTGCGGCTGAGAGGAGGGAGAGAAGGAGTCTGCCGGCGTGTCGTAGGAGAGCTGGTACCACGCAACCGCCGCGTCACTGCGCACGTCGTTGTGGCGGTGGTGCTGGTGACGCTGGACGGCAACGCCCCCGCGCGTGTACTGCGCCAACGGTGAGAAGACGGCGGCGGGGGGGGGGCAGTTAACCGGCTGCCGCCACCATGGGTGGGAAATCGGATCAGCGCGGGCGATCCCGTCGTCGTCAATGGCGGAATAGAAACAACACTGGTTAACTGCGCGCTGGCTTACCTGCACTTGGGTGAAATGCTGGCAGTTAGGCACGGAGAGTGTAGGGGTGAACTCATCTTCTGTAGATAATCCATATGGATGAAAGGAAACGTTTACCTGTTGCTTGCCCCGCGGACGCATATCTGCTTGTTTCTATGTTTTGTTCGCTTTTCCTTCCGTGTTTTTTTTTTTTTTTTTTTTTTTGACCCGTTGCTTATTTAAAATTCAAAAACGCTACAAACCATATATATATATATATATATATATATATTTTTTTTTTGGGAGGGGGGGGTGAGTTTGTTTGTTTTTTTTTTTTTTGATTTGTTACTTTTTTGTTGGTACTGCCCAATGGTAAAAAAACCTTTAAAAGTCCATAAAACAAATTGAACAAAATCGTATATATTCGTGTTACGCATACATACCTATATATATATATATATATATATATATATTAAGTAACAAAAATTTAAAAAAAAAAAAAACCCACAGATACTGCACACGTATGTTTTGTTTATTTTATTTAATCATAAAGCAGCAACCAAAACAGCATCAACAAAAGCAAAAAAAAAAAGGTCCTTAGTTGTCATAACTCTTAGTTTTGATATCTACTAAAACAACACTTTGGTTTGTGGCTAGTTAAAATATATTTTTAAATATATACCTACTTACAATGTCACGCATAGCTGTTGCTTTAAGTAACTATTATATTAAACACAAATATATAGATATATATTTTTTTTTTTTTCTCTCTCTCTAATCATAATCACTGTAACTAATTGCATTTTTTCATGTTTTTCATTTTTTTTTTTTTCTTTTTTTTGCTTTATTTTACTCAACTATATATATATATATATTTTAGTATGCCACACCACCTCATACAAACATATATATTAATTAATTTGCTTGTTTTTTACTCGGTTACTGCTTTGTTTTAAAATTCATTCATTAAAACAATACTGCCAATATATATATATATATATATATGTGTGTGTGTGTGTATGTGTGTTTGCGTTTATTATGGGTGCACATGTTTTTGATGTGTATTAACGTACGTATCCAGACATAATTAAACTTAACTGTACAGTGCTTCGCCGTCGTTTGTAGACGTTGATAAAGCGTACATCACGTCATCTACGCAAAGTGGCATTTTTAATGGTGGATTTGTAATAAAATAACGCGGAGAACCTTGCAGCCCTTCCGATGCAGGAAAGCGACGAAACACACCAATTGTTACCCATGAACGACATAACAAAAGAAAAAAAAAAGCATCGCCAAATATCTTAAAATGTAAAAATTGATTTCCACACAACTGAAAAAGTGTTGATGATTTTCTCTTTGTACTTGCCCACGTTCCAATATCAAACGACTCATCATGATTTTTTATACACAAAACCATCTCAAAAAACTTAAGTATGCGACTATCGTCATGTGCATAAATAAAAATTGTATCAAACATATTTGCTGAAAAACAACGGCCCATCATAAAAGCCAAAGATTGTTGAAATTGTGTCTCTCCCATCCGACGCCACTCCAAGTCGGTGTGATATGGGGTTACAAAAACACATGAAGCAAAAGATTGCAGTTCCACCAGTACATGTTGCTCTGCAATATGTGATGTGCTCTTATTTACCTCTTTTCCCTCAGTACATATTTTCCTCCTTTCTCGTGATGCGGCCCATTCAAGAAGTGTTTGAATGTTATTCTTCACAGTAATAATTGGGACATCTGCAAACTCTCTCAAACCACGTTGAGAACAGTACAAAAGAATCCCTCGCAAATTAGAAAGACCACCGGCCTGTTGAAAAGCGTGATCCAAGTGAGAGTCTAACAAACCCATTCCACGCACATGACGCAAAGGAAATCTAAATGATGAATACCACCAACGTAAAAAGTCAACGTCAAACTTCTCTGGAGTAAGAAGAGTTAAACGAGAATTAGTGTAGAATGAATGTATTGCCTCCATCATCTGTAACAATTCATAACGCAACACTTTTTCGTTAAGATATTCATCATAAAAAGAAACTGTTGACGGTTTAAAAAAAGATAATACCTGATCAATAAAGAGAAAATTCTCAACATGCTCTTCATTATTGGTCCCATGCAAGTATTCTTCCGCAACATGATCAAGAATATCGTTTATTTGTTGCTCAAGTCGTTCAACATATGTTTTACCTTTATCACCCCGCGCGGCAAGAAGAACTTGGTGACATCTCAGCAGTTCCTCAAGCAGTTCAAACGAGGCACCAAGCGGGAGGACATCCAAAGCAACTCCACGCGGACTTTTGTTCACAAAAGACTGCCCTAAAAGTGCTAACCGCAGTTCCATCTCTCCGTTTATGCGGTTTGGTTGATTCATTAATTCCTCTGGCGCCTGTGATGACGCAACGACTTCATTACGAGCTACCACGGCCTCACTTACACTATTAACACGCTCATCAAAAAGATGCCCCGTCTTCCGAGTAAGAAGCGCCAAGTCAAAATTTTCGTGATACGGGTAAAAAACAAGGTTTTCATTTAAGAGAATATCCATCGATAACATATCAAACTTCGCCAAAGGCTTTTTATGGTCCACAACAGAATCACAGGTGGTTGACGCAGACTGAACCACACCATCAGAATTGGCAGTCTTTGCGCAATAGTCTTTATCGTCATTAGGATAGAACCTTGTAGAGTTACAACACTTTGGATCCAAAGCCTCCAAGGCTCTTTGTAAACTGTTGCTGCCACGCTCACATATAACAAGCAACGTGTCATTCATATCAAGACAGTACTCCATATCAAGTCGCATAAGCTTTCGTGAGCCCTCCTCCACGCCAACAACAAGAACATCATGTAATTTCATCAATCGTACAATATGCAAAAGTTGGACATGTTTAAAAAACCATGGCACAGGACAAGAAGCAAAAACATTGCGTCGACTGTACTCATATTGCCCTTTCCAGTTGTCCATCTCGCTCTCATCCCATAAAGTTGGTGATGAGGTGCCGCAGGCAGAGGAAGTACGAATAAGATTAACAAGAAAAGGTACAATACCAGGCAAAAGCAAAGCGTTGGCCATAATAACTCTCAAATCTTGATAAACCAATGTACTTTGACGCTCACGCAGCAGTCTTACGTATGTGCCAAAACGCAAACGCAGGTATTGTGGCACATAAGGCGCGTTACGCCGAAACAAAACAGACCACAGCATAACTTCAGCGTCCTGCGCCGTAGGTGAACCATCTTTGGTAGGAACCAGAATAATAGCGGTTGCCTCATACACTCGCAGTCGCATTAACGTCCATTTGTCAAGATCCTTCACCACAAAAAAATTGCTACGTCGTCTATACTGAGGGTTATGGCCAATAGCCAGCACGTCACTTTCAAAACTGGTAAAACAAAAACAAACAGTCTTAGTTGGATAAAGCGTAAAAACCTCATCAAGCATTGATATGGCGTCCTCATAGCGCACGTAACCATAAACAAAAAAATGACCCTTACTACCAGTATACTTTGGAAACTCGCTTAAACCACGCGCTGCTGAGGTCACCGAAATAATCCATGTTGGCATCATTGAAAGAAAAATACATATGATAATCATGGCAAGCGCACGACCATCCGGCCCGTGCGCAACTATATCCCCAAAACCAACTGTACATGTTGTCATCATAATCCAGTATATTGACTCAGCAAGACCTAAAGGATAGCCTCGAAAAACCTGATGAATGTGAAATATACACCCAAATGTAAATGTCATTATAACAAAAAGTGTCAACTGTGGGGCAAACTGGCGAATAACACCCAAACGATAGTTTTTCGGTGTCACAACGGCAAGAGAGTCCAGAAGAAAAAGAAAATATTGCCTCATCGGCCAGCAGCGTAAAAAAAACGGAACATACATGCGACTTACCCATCCAAAACCAGGAAAAAACGCAAAAAAAAATATAAGAATTTGATAACATGACGTTGCTAGAACAATGACGATGGTAAAAATTGACACAGAATAGGCAAAAAAAAGTTGCGAGAGCAAAATTGTAGAAACAACCGTGTGAGCATAAAAAACCCAACTAAACTCTTTCTCGGCATACGTTACCCATGACACCGTGGAAAGGTTAGTTGTTTGAGCAATATAAAAAGTCACAATCAACGCCTCACATAAAAAAAGAAACAGCCAAGTACACACAGCAACCAAAGGACGCTCACGTATAAGTAGGTGAAAAAAACGACCTGCTCCAGTCAACATTGGAAACCCCAATTGTGGTTTTTTACGCCATCTATTCAAAATAAATGAAGGAATAAAATAGCAGCACAGACCAAAACAGTTGCAAGAACAGGTATCGTCTTTGTAGCTTTGGCTTTCAGAAGCATATCGTAAAGCTGAACGTCGCGTCTGCCGCGGCTGATTACGATCGCGGTATCGCCATGAACGGGCAAGTGGCACATCCTGCTGACTTTCTTTTTGGTTGCCTTTAAAAATCAAGTCCGTGACCTCGCTTGTAAAAAAATCATCGACATAAACAGCATCAACAGGTGCAGCTGCTATCGGCGAAGAAAATGTTGTGGTCATTGTCTACTGCATAAAACACAACAATATATTTATTTATTATTTGCTTTTATTTTAAGTTTATTTTGTGTGTGTGTGTGTATATATACAGGGTCCTAAAATAAAAAACAACCAAGCTTTTTATTTTAGGCTATTTTTTTTTTTTTTTTTTTTTGCTGTTGTTCTTGTTGTTGTTTTAAGCCCCCTCTTGCAACTAATTAATACTATTTTTTTGTAGCACTCACCCAACCCCTATGTCAAGTAAAGTGATAAAAATACAGTTCTGGAATAAGCTTTCAAAAATAAAAGTTAAAAAAAAAATAAAAAACATTTTAAACAAGAATGCATTCATTTCGGTGCGATACTAATGTATAAATACACACACATACAGACAGAGAAAGAAAGAGAAAGAGAGATAACACCAGCAGATAAGCGACAACCTCTCCAACTATATCCTCCTTATTTCATCATAACCGCACAACGTGATCTGCCTGTCCCAACACATCTTGGTCGTGAGTCACACACAACACACCACGCAATCGCCCCGATCGCAGCAGCAGCCGCAACTGCGCAATGACGGCCGATTTTGTCGCCGCGTCAAGGCCCGACGTGGGCTCGTCCATCAGCAGCACGCCGCCCCCACTGAAAAGAGCCCGCGCGAGCATCAGCCGCTGCCCCTGCCCGCAGCTCAGCCGCACCGCCCCCGGCGCCACCCATCCCGTCGCCCCCGCCAGCGGCGTGAGCGGCCCCCGCGGGAGACGGTCGATGAACTCAGCGCACCCCGCGGCCCCGGCACACCGCCGCACCTCCTCCAGAAGCGCCGCGTCCGCGAGGGAGACGTGGTTGTGCAGGGAAATGTTGTGCGCAATTGTGGCACCGGAAAAAAGTGTGGCAGTCTGTGGCACAAAACCAAACAATTTAGACCTAAGAAAATTGCGGGTGATCGATGCAACAGGGAACCACTGCGCATCGCCACAACCATCATAACTCTCTTCATCACAGCCAGATCTTTTCCCCCGGTCATCTCCCTCATGTTTGGAAGGCTGTAAACATGCTTTTCGACAACCACGGCCGCGAAGTTGCAGCTTCAAGCTTCCTTTACACTCAGTAGTGTACATGGCCAAAAGAAGACGTAAAAGGGTTGTTTTTCCACATCCACTAGGCCCAGTTATGCACACAAAACGACCAATACCTGTTACTTCATCCTGCAGCCGCAAATCAAAAGAAACCGGGTGGCGAAAAGCGTCCACTGTTGGAGAAGAAGGGTACTGAAACTGCAAACAATCAGCACGAATTTTAACCACCTCGGTGCTTTCATTTTCTCTCAAAAAAGCATCAAGTCCACTCCCTGTCAAATCAACAAAATTATAATCATTATCCTTAGCATAATTATCCATAATATCAACACTAGTAGTGGTTGTATTGCTAGTAGTTGTAACGAGGCATCTTTTTACTTCACATCCCCTTTCTTTCTCGTTTTTCAAGCTTTCCTGACTTTTCCATTTTCTCCATTTTTGCTTTTCCTCCCAGTGCCGTGGATCCAAAAGCCTCTCCAGTTTATTCGCCTTGTATGCATTATTCAACACCACCTCCACCACACGCGGCACATCAAACGCAGAGTCAAACACCCCCCTCACAGAAGCCATCGCCTCCAAAAGAACTTCCCGCGTCTGAAAAGTCGTCGCCGCATGCGTTGTCACAATTATGGGCAATAACCAGCGCACAAGAGTCATAAGAGCGTCAATTGACCATAAAAGTCGAAGACGTGACAGCAAACGCAGAAGACACCGCATGGGAGTGGCCCCTTTTTTACAATAATGTTCCGTGTGCTCAATCCACCACGTCATAAGTGCCGCGTCCGCGCCATACGGCCGCAGCTCATGAATGTGCTCAATAATTTCCATCCCACGCAGCATTATGCCGTCTGACGTAATGTTCGCATTTTCCACTTCTTCCATGTCCACCTCTTCGCCGTCGTCAATGCCGTCCTCAGCACAACGCCTACGCAGCGACTTTAGTGCGTATGTCAGCATATCAGACCCCGCAACAGTTGCCACGACAACTGCACAACTCCTGCCATCAAGCGCCGCTGTAGTTGTCGCAAACACCGTTACGGCCCGTACCATTCCCGTAATAAACTCGTGCACATGGACATCAACACCTTCAAGATCGTTGGCGTAGTTCATAAGTTCCTCAATATCGCCAAAATCACGCATATCAAAAAAACTTAACGGTGTCTGGACAAGCGCCTCGTAAAGATGCCGCTTTACACAACAGCGATGGGATGAGGCGGCGCTGCGTATATAATCATGCGTTACATGCATCACTGCTGTGGTTGCAACAAGTCGTGCCCACTCAAACGCCAAAAGAGACGCAAGCGTCTTTGCAACAATATGCAAAGATGTGTTAGAACTGTCAGTCAAAGAAAAAAAAAAAATCCTTGAGACAACCCCAATCAATATTTCAATTTTTTCCCGCACAGCCAAACCGGCACTCGCACTACGAGTCGCAAGAGCAGCTAGCGCAGTAATCATAAAACAGGAAAACATTTTTTCCAAACCAGTGGTGTACACATACTTTGCCAAACTCAATATGTTTCGCAATTGTTGCTTAAACCGCCACCGCCGCAATTCGTGTAGCTCCTCTGAAAGTGAAGACCAACACTCCGCAAACATCAAAGAAGATGGCAGAAAAAACTCCCCAAGTGGTTGAATAAATGAGTGGTAAAACAATGACGAGTACTCATCAAGGTCAGAAAGAGTGTCACTGCATTCACCAACATCTTCAGCAACAACAACCGCATCGTGAACAACTCGCACAAGCTGTAAACGCCATAATAATGCCAGTGAAGCCGCAGAAATCATTATTTCGTCTTTATCTAACACCTCGCTCCTTCTTGCTGAGTGCTGCAGCAATGCAAGAACCTCTCGCTCATCCAAGGCATACTGCACGCGACCCTCCCACAAACAAACAACAGCCTCTGGAAAATCAACATCCGAAGCAACAGGTAATGTGCGGCAACTTCCTTTATCCCCTAACAATATACGCGGAGATTGAAGAATTGCGCAACTTAATTGGATCCAATAATGATGCAAAGCCGGTATATCATCAGTGTTTTTTTCACATGCGCTCTTAAACAGCCGCCCTTTTTTTCCACGCCTCCCTTTCCGCAGCTTTATCGCTGTGTAATATACACAATCAGCGACCATAAGAAGCCCAACTACACTCCACAAAGTAACACTAGATGTAATATATCGCCCTGCAGCATTCCAATGGCCAAAAGATAAAAAAGAAAGTGGACAACAATCTTTCCAAATCATTAAATTTATCCCTAACCACTTTTCTTTGTTGTTGTTGTTCTCGCCCGACTTGTATATATAACAACGACTTCACAGCTTCATATCACCCAAAACTAAAAAAAAAAAAAAAAGTACCAATTAAACAAAAATATAAGATTCCACAAAGCAAAAAAAAAAAAAAAAAAAAAAAAAAAAAAAAAAAAAAAAAAAAAAAAAAAAAAAAAACCCCACAAAAAAAAAAAAAAAAAAAAAAAAAAAAAAAAAAAAAAAAAAAAAAAAAAAAAAAAAAAAAAAAAAAAAAACAATTATAATAAAAATATCCCAAAGACACACACACACCCACAAAATATACATATATTCTCCTTACAATCCTCAAATAACGCCATACCCATCCTCTTCAAGAAGCGGGAGCTCTTCATGACGTGTACGCTTCATGCCCTTCATTTCCTCATCGCCAACATCGTCACCGCCATCATCACCATTACGCGTAACACCACCCTGTTGCCGCTCATCAAAATCGCCTGCACTGTTAGCAACGGCCCACACAGCATTTGCTTCGCTAAGCGGGGTGTCGTCTGTTGCGGTTATGAGTGTCGCAATGTACTTTCCATGGCAGTCGCGGCCAGCAAGAGAGTAACGCACCACCAAGCCCACCGCCGGTCGACAACACGCATAGTCCATCGATAAATCCCATAAAAATGCGTCGCTATAAAACAAAACATTTTGCGCGCCTCCATCATCGGAACGAATAATGCCACGCAGTTCATCGGCGTCGTACATACGTATTGTCCCACGGTGGCGTGGTAAACATACTTCAGTGGAGCTTTTTGCACAACTGCCACCACTTTTTAGAGAAGTGCGGTTGTTGGGATGGCTAGAAAAAACGCGGTCAAACCATGCGCGCTCCACCGCAAGTGCGTAACCGTCACTTGGCAACCCGCGAATCTCGTCAGCCCTAAGCCTGCGGCCCGCCCGACTGCCCGTACGATTCCAACGAACAGTAAACGTCACTGCTTCCTGCACGTAAATAGTTGGCTTTCCCAACTGCAAAAATAACAACAACAGACGCGCGGCCTCAGGCGTAAGATGCGCGGCCGCCTGTCGTGTCAAGCTCTCCGTAACGTCTTCTGCCCCTTTCTCCGCTTTGGACGTTGTCTCCTTCTCCTCACATTGGCTATCTGGCCCTCTCTGTGCGCCACCCATGCTGTCCCCCTCGTCAACTTTCCTTTCAGCCTCAACATCGCTGTGCGTGTTGCCATTATTAGTGGCATTTGTTGAGGCGGCGTTTGATGAAAAAGCCTCACGCAATGGTATTGTCTCTCCGCCCTTATTTTCTGTGCTAACTTTTCTGTTAGCTGTAGAAGCTTCCTTTAGTTTTAGCATATACAAAAACTTTTCGCCGTAAAACACCTCAAGAACGCGTCGTGTAAAATAATACTCAATATTATCACGGGTAAAGTACACATCCGGCCCACCAACATCTGGTGTGACAAAGCCAAATCCCTTGTTTTGGCGAAACAACACACACCGCCCCTTGTGGCGATTGCCCTGGTCTGGCTGCATAATATTTATCTGCTCCTCAGCAGACATACTTTTACGACCAAGCTTAGACACCACATCTCTTTGCATGTGCTCTTCCTTCTCCTGCCTTCGCTGTCGTTTATGTTGCTTAGTCCTGTTATCAGACACCAAAAACTCACTCTTGCTGCCAAAGGAATCTCGCTCCATGCTTTCCTTGTCCTTTTTGCTCTCATCGCGCTCATCTTCCTCATTGTCAATATCAATAAATAAAGCGGCGTGCTTTGTTGCCTCCTGAACCGCCTCATCCTCAGCATCAATGCAAATGTCAAGAAGATCCTGAAATGACGCCGTTGATGTTGTCTCATTTATTTTTTTATTCAACTCATCACAACTACGTATTGCCGCACCCACATCTACAACGTTTGTGCCCTTTGCTCTCCTGTGTAACGCAAAATGCTGCGCGTCATCAACAATATCTCTTTCATCTTGCCAGTTCACATCGTCAACCTTTTCCACTGCAGCGTGGCTAACGGCAGAAAGAGCGTATCTCTCCTGCAACGAATCTGGTCCAATGTAAAGAAAAACATCTGCCGGAATCGTTGCAAAAACGTCGTCAAAAAGATTCCGTGATGTCAGTCTGGAAGTACTAGACATTTTTTGCTTTCAGTAATAATAATAAATAAATAACTAATAAAAAACAAATATATATATATATATATATATATTATACAAATAAACGCGTAGATGCATATACAAAAGAATACAGACGTTGAAAAACACATGCATACACACACCCGTAAAGGAAATAATAATAATAATAAATGCAAATAAAATCATACAAAATCATCAAACTGCCCTTTTAAAAGAAAGGTGTAACTTTCTCAACAGCATACTAAAAATCAAAAACTGCATCTAATTTTCCTTCACCTTTCCTCTTCCCACAAAAAAATATAACACAAAAAAAAAATACACTTTATTCATAAAAACTCAGTAGTAAAAAAACAAGGTAAAAAATCCCCCACAACAGCCGCGCCCCACAAATTTTCTTCCTTTAATTTTTTTCGCTCTATCAAACCAAGTATATATATTTTTTTATATCGTGTTTTTTTATTTTTATTTTTTTTTTTTATGGGAGAAAGTTGCCTTTCTTTTTCTTTTTCGTCATTTCTCCCTCCTCACCTGGTATTTCCTAATGTTTATTGGCTCTCCAATAAACCTCCACAGACCCACACAAAGTAATATACAAGCAAACAACAACAACAAAAAAAAAAAAAAATCATCTTCTAATTAGTCGTGTCAGCACATGTTCTTGGGCCTGCAGTTTCACCTCTAATGCCTCGCGTTCCATCGCCTCCAACTTCAGCGCCGCCTCTAGTCGTTGAATGCGCAGCAAGAGTGCCCGTATTTCTTCAGGCCCATATGAAGAAAGCTGAAAAGGATGTGAAAGGGAGTCAAAAAACATTCCTGGAGGCTTCCCGATGTGTGTTTCACCCTCCATTAGTACCCGCACACGTTGTTGCAAAACGGCATTTTCGGCCGTAAGGTCCTGCACGCACTGCCAGAGCTGCTCCACCCGCTGCGAGGGGCAGGACGACGACTCGGCCCCGGCCGTCGCTGTTGAAGAGACATGCCGCGGAGAGGGGGGGCGGGTACTCTCATCGCGGGAACTAAAGAGTGGGTTTGTCGCCTCCGCCCGCTGCCGTGTCCCCTGCGGCACCACAGGCGGCGAAGATTTATTATCAACGGCGAAAGAGACACGGGGCAATGATGTGATCTCAGAGCGCGGCGGGGCTGCAGCAGTCGTCACCCCTGTAGACAAACCACACTGTTCAACACCACCACCACCACCGCCGCCGCGACCATTCATCGTAAAACGCAATGGGCAAGGTGGAGGTGGAACCGACATTAGTGGAGCGCTCCTCTTTCCCTCCCTTCACCACCTTTTGCTCTTCCTATACCTTTTTTTGGCAAGATATGTAAGTGGTGTTTATTATAAATATATATATTAATTTATTTATTTATACTAATAAACATGACAATAACAAAATATATATATATAAAGTCAAATGTATATATATATATATATAGCTTCCCAAGAAACAAATCACATTATACTTATACATTTAAGTATATGTATGTATCGTTCACATACATTAAGCTCTTTACAGCTTTTTTCACTGCTGTTAATAAAGCTGCCTACCCACTTATTACCTGCTGTATTTTACTCTCTGTTTTAACGTACTCGCTTCAAAAAAGCAAAAAAAACAAAAAAAAAACTTTTTATTTTTCTTCATAAGCTTTTACCAAAGCTAAAAACACGCACAAAAACATCCGCTTATTTTACAATTACTCCGCACTATTTTTTTTTTTTTTTTTTTTTTTTTTTTTTTTGGTTGTTTGTTTGACTAGACTATTTTTTTCGTCTTCTTCTTTATCCACTTTAAAAGCCCTGTAGAACGAGATAATTTTGAGGAACGCCTAGCGTCGCTGACAGAAGTGCCAGGCACCAAAGAATACAAGTCAGTAGACGACCTGAGGCTCCTTTCACAATTAATATCCATACCTAAGGAAGTTACAGAAGATTCTACACTTCCATTCCCCAGAGTTGGTAAATGCCGCACGTCCACAGTAGCTGATATAGACGCATCAACAGAGGGACGGTGTGAAGACAAAAGTGTACCACCATCAGTAAGTGTCTCATTAGAAAAAAATTCTGAAGTATTGGTAGGTAAAACAGAGGCGGAATATGTTTCAATAACATCCCCCTCATTATCCTGTTTTAGGCTAATCCTAAAAAGAGAATCTGAGTCTTCCGATGTCACATCTCTTTCTGCAGATATTGGCGAGTAACTAAAACAAGGCAGTGGAAAGTCATCCATTGATGGAAGTATCATGTCTTCAAATAGCATTACCTTAACTATATAAGACACAATTTTACTTAGGTCAGGCATAAGCTTCAACGCAGCGTGAAGCAAACCGCCTTGTGTAGCAACCTCCTGCGTAAACTCCAGTCGCAATTGAGGTGGACGCGGGCCACCAATCCAAATTTTTCCAGACGGTGGCGGCCCAACGCTCATTCGCATACGGCTTGACAATTCAAGAACCTTAATGTTAAAAATTATATCAGGCACACGCGTTCCTCTATACGTAATAGCAAAGCGAAGACTTAGCTCCAGTCCACCGCGATACAAAAAATCAAAATCAAACTCAATCTCACCATGCGGAAAAATAGTCGGATCGCTAACGGCGTGAATAAGCGGTATTTCACCGCCAAGATCAAGTTTGTCCAGCAGAATTTCCCCCTTCATCAGCTTTGGAAGTCTTTTTGAGACCTTTCGCAATTTGTGGCGAAGTTTATCTGCTAAAAGATCACGTAACCCATTGGTTCGTGTATTTTCAAAAAAAAGTCGAGCAATAATAAGATTAAACACATTTGCGTATGGTAAATGATTAATGAATACACGCCACTCTTCAGACTGTTGGTTCTCCTGCAATAAATTAAACCAACGCTCCAGCTCTTGTCGAGACAAAAACTTAAACACTACGGCCATCCATGAACTAAAAAACTCCTCATCTTCAAGTTCACAGTCACCAAGCACACCAGCATCAAAACCTGTACGACTCGCAAAAGACTGCACAAATTTGTTATCTCCATTGTTTTCATTTTCGTTTTCTAGACCCTTAGTGCAGCTTGCCTGGTAACCATGATTTCTGTTCCTCTGAAACTGCTGTTGTAGAGAACCACCCTTACTTTCCCTTATATTTTCCTGTTGTTGTTCTTGTTCTTGTTGTTGTTTCTCCTGCTGCCACCGCTGTCGTCGTTGTTGACGAAACAGTTGAAACATTGGATCCTCAATAAGCAAAGGGAGCCCAGCCTTACGTCGCAATAGAAGACATTTACCTCGAAGTGGTGAGTAACGTGCTTTGCTGTCTACGTGACGGTGATACTTTGAAAAGTTTTCCACAGAGCTGGTGACCGTATCCGCATCAATCTTCCCAATCAGGTGCTCTGCTGTAATAACTAGTTTTTTGTCATCTTCACTGGTGTTACTAGAATCAATCTTGTATACAGAAATAGTCTTTCCAAACAACACAAGACGAACAAGAATAGTTTGCCCAATAATGTCATTGTCATAACATGCCATCTCACATATATTTTGTACTTTTGTCATGGACACGCTCTCCTTGTCACATATGGCAATAAGTTTACGGGCTTTTGCCTCTTCACGCAGCACTATACGCCTCAATATCGCATTTAGTTTTAAATAAACTATAAGAAAAAACAATATGGTCACTATCACCCCAAAGATGACTCCACACACAAGCGTAAAAAAAGAAATCACCAATGTCAAACCTTTTCCACTACCCATTATACATACATACATATATATGAAAATCTTCAACCACAATTTGCTTTAAAAAAATAAAGAATAAAAAAAAAATAAAAAATAACTTTAAAAAAGCAATAAAAACATCTTTTGCCTCACATATATTATATCGCAATAACTTTAAAATAAAAAATAAAAACTTATAAAAACAACTGTCATCTTACCCTACCCTGTTATTAACGTCACCCATTGCTTTATTCCTCTCAGCATCGCAGCATTGTTGTCCCATTTTGCTTTTGCAAAACTCGAAATAATATTGATTAATTCTACTTGCCAAATATATATATATATTAAGAGTAAAAAAATAAAATAAAATAAACATGTATATAAAGCCCCAAACACATATAAATATAAATATATATATATATATATATATATATATATATATATATATATATATATATATATATATGCGTGCCTATGCATCAAATCTTTTTACTAGTTGTCTCAGCAATGTCTATAGGCAATGTTTTAACGCGCCTGACTGCCTGTCGCATGATCTGACGTGCCTTTGCGCTTATCCGACTCCGAATTAACTCATGAGTGTCTTGTAACGTAAACAGCTCACTCGTCCCATCGCCCACGCTCTGCGTTCCCTCCTCATCTACCAATGATGGTTGTATTGTATCACTGCCAAATGAGTAAAAATACTCACCTTTACGTATCTGCCCGCTATTTCTTGTTGCTGATGATTGCGAGGAAATGCAGGGAACGCCACCAGCAGCACCACAATCGCTCTCCGCACAAAAATCTGAAAAATCAGGAACGCGTGGCAAACCCGCACTCGACTCCACGCCCAAAGGCACCACGCATGAACAATTTGACGATGATGAAGGCATTTTTGTAATTTTAACTGAAGTTTTCTCTGAATGCATCGTTTCACATCTTGCAAAATGCTCGGCCAACGTATTTTTCATCACTTTTTCCACTGCTCCTGATTTTTTTTCCACGTTGGGCATCGTAAAGTCATCCATAACCGGCAGCGTCATGTACTTCAAAAAATATAGTTTTATAAGGCTTGTTGCGATAGGACTGAGATCAGGTAAAGAAGTAAGAATACGGTGCAAAAATCCCCGACCGGATGCCACTCCTTGATGTACCTCCACAGAAATATCTAACGGATGAAGACCACCAACCCAAAACTTTTTACTTGGTGGTGGCCCAACACAAACACGCAATTGTGCCGAAAGATGCAAAATTTTCACTGAAAAAAGAAGATATGGGATCTTAAAACCGCAATATGTTAGATTTAACTGAAAACACAACATGATGCCTCCCCGATAAAGTAAGTCAAAGTCAAATGACATCTCTCCTTTCGCTACAAGATTTGGAAAAGACACGTTGCTAACAGTAGGCACCTCATCGCCAAGAATAAGATCCTCTAGCAAAATTCTTCCTTTAACTTCAGTTGGAAACTTTTTTACAATCAATTCATCTAACTTTTGTTGTATGTTAGTTCGCATAAAGTTTGCCAACGCCGTTGTGCGCACGTTCTGATAAAACAGGCGTGCTAAAATAAGATTAAAGACGTCAGGCGTTGGTAGTGTCTGTAAATATACCCGCCAACGCGTTGCCTCTTGTCGCCCGGTCAAAAGACTCAACCACCGCTCCTGCTCACGCAATGAAAAAAATCTCACCGCCATTAAACAATGTCGCTTCGCATAAGCATCAAGGCTAAAATCCTTTCCACCACTAAAATCACTAATGTCATTATAGATAACTTCATCAGTACACGTGCCGTTGTGGCCATAGTTGTTGCTGTTACTATTAGCAATACTACAAGTAGTATCAATGGCTGTAGCAATACTACTGTTATAGGCACTATTTGTACGAGGAAAATTGCAATTGCTACCCAAACCGCCTTCGCACCACTGAATCAAAGACGCTCTTCTCCCGGCTCCAACAAATGTGTGAAACAGTGGATCCGAATATAAATCACCTTTCGAAGTCTCAGTAAAAACGGTAGAAACTGGGCTACTCTTAAAACCAAAGATCAACACATTACCGTAAACAGAACCCGTAGCCCCTTTACGACGTCGATTGTTCTGTAAGTAACTTGACGTCACAAATATGTCATCTAAATTTAGTCTAAATAACGGCTGCTCATGTGTTACTACGCGTTCATGTGCTCCAACACCCTGAGAACTTTTTACCTCGTTGACCACCAAATGAGTGGCAAATAATACCAACCGACAATTGCGTGCAGTGCCCAGTAAATCACCGCTTACATACTGCGACATTTTACACAATGAGTTCAATAGCTGTGGTGACGAATAAGCAAACTCAGAGCGTTTTTTCTGCGCCTCTTCACGTTCGCCGTCCTCTTTGACTTCTTGTTTGTCGGTGTTGATGTGATCCACCGCGCTTGTGTAATGGAAACCAAAGAAAGACTCCTTAAACCTCAAGCGCTTTAAAATTATGGTGTCAAGTGGTTCGCCCGTAGAGATAACAAATAAAAATGTCAACACATTACTAATAATGTGAACAAACCATGAGATATATTTAAAGCCGTATATATAACCAAAAAAAACTAAAATACTGCCAAAAATGCAGCCGTACAAAAAGCAAAAAAAAATGACCCACATCTTTTTTTTTTTTTTTTTAAAGGAAGGATTGGAATGTTTCTGTGAGTGTCTTGTTTTTTTTTTTTTTTTTTTTAAAGGAAGGTTTGGATTTTTTTTTTGTGTTTTTTTTTTTTTTTTTTTTTTTTTTTTTTTTTTTTTTGGTTTTTTCGGTTATTTTTTGTTTACCACTCACTCACCTCCACGCACTATTTTATGTCTGTTTATTTTTTTTTTTTTTCTTTTGTGGTTGTTGTTGTTGCTGCTGTTTTATTACTATTTTTCTCGTCCGTCAATTGTTGTTTTATTTTCTTTGTTTCGTGACTTTTTACTGCTTTTCTGTTGTTGCTTTTTTTAATGCTTTTATTTGTATTTTTTTTTTGTTTTTTTTGTTTTGTTTTGTTTTACAAAAAACATTCACGTAATCCTTCTCTTCCTCCACGTTACCCCCTATTTTTTAAGAAAATAATGATAAATAAATGCAAATATCTACACGCTATTACATTTATAACATAAACAACAATAATAATAACAATAACAAAATTATGTAATATTACATTATATATATATACAAACATACATACATACATACATACATATATATACATATATATATATATATATATATTCATAACTAATCTTTTGACACCTTGCACCTTCCCTCTTCTAAACACACCAACATGTCATGTAAACACCAATACCATTCGCGTTGTTGCTGCTGAGATGCAAGTCGCACCATTCCTTTGCGTGACTTGCACATGTCACTGACACCACGCAACAACAAAGGACGGAAGCCTTCTCCACATAATACAAGATTACGCCTTAGCAATTGTAACTGAACTGAAATTTCAGAATTTAAAACATTTTCAGCATCCCCAACTTGAGAAAAATATGTCATATCACTTGATATTTTTTTATTAGCATAATTTCGCTGATGTTCTTGTGTGTTATATTGTCTATTCGTTTCCCTTGTTGATATATTACTCCTTACAGCATCGCAACTGCCACCATTGTTGTCAGTAACATCTTTTACTGATTTATTTTTAAAGTAATCAACACCACCAGTTAATTTTGGTGGGTTATTATACTCCATAAGATTTATCATGTTTGACAGTAATGGATAAAACTGCAAAGATTCAGGAAAAAAAAAAAAATCAGTAGAAAAATAACAAGAAGAATAATCATAATAAGACAAAAAAGAACATGGAGAAAATATTTGATCCTCTATTATTGCACCAGTATTGTATTTTTTGTCAAATGTAAATTTTGTTGCAAGTCTTTTTATTTTTTTCCACTTTGCTGGTGATAAAAAAAGTACTTGCAACACTTTTTCCTGTGATAACTCCGCCATTTCCTGCACCATGTAAAGTAAGTAATTGCAACCCTCAAAAACAAAAGGATATGAATCCGTTAGCAGCCGTCGCCATGTGCATACAGCGTCAACAACATCAACAGACACCCGCTGCAAACACTGCATAAAGTAAAGAACACCACGACGATAATAACGCCGTCGCGCAATCAAATCATGGGCCCCTGATAACAATGCAGTTGACTTGTTAATTTTATTCAAAAAAAATAAATTATGGTACTGTGACTCACGTGATAAAAATGACCACAACTGTCGCTCTTCTTGTTTCTTATTTGTTTTTCCCTTTTCTTGTTGCTGATAAATATGTTTACAACACGCCGTGGGCGGTTGCAGTAAGTTACCCAAACAAAAATGTCGCAAAGACACACGGTCAGAATTATTATTATTATTATTATTATTGTTATTATTATTATTATTATTATTATTATTAGTGCTATTATGATATTCACTAACCTCACGGTGGTTGTTAGATGAAGCAATTATCCCAATATCTTCCTCAACAGTTTTTAAAAATAAACGCAATCTCGACATAATTGACTCTCTTCTATCTATAGCATTCAACACAGAAAGTGTTGTAGCCTCATGTTCACAAAGAACAAAACGTAGTTGCATTAAATCCGCAACATGATCATCATACAACAATGTAGAGCCAATTATTTTGTCACCCTCAATATCAGCACAGTCCTCACTAATATTAGTTTCAACTACGTCATTGTTTTCTCTTTTTTTTTTTTCTTCTTCTTCCTCTTCTTTTTCTTCACCTTTTTTGCAACTCAACAACAAACCCAAATTATTTTGTCTAAACACATCAGCACAACGTGCCGCCACAATATTTCTTTCACCTACATTATCATAATTTCTATTTCTACTATCATCCTTAACGTTGTAGTTCTTTTTTGTTTTCTTCTCATTTTTCTCTTTTTTTTTCTCCTCTTTTTCTTCCTTTGTGTCAATCACATTATGTGGCAAAGTGAATAATGGATGATATGCGGAGGTGTATAATGCAGCGTGCCGCGAGTTAGTAAAAAAAAACATTTTTTTAAAAAATGACCGTTCTGTATTCTCAATCACATTGTCTTTATTGGAATATCGCAAACTAAAAAAAGAAGAAGAAGAAAAAGAAGGAAAAAAAGAAGAATATGAGGAAGAAACAAAAGAAAAAGACGATTTATCGTCATGTGATAATGTTTCAGTGTATTCAAGTACTGAACTGTTCTTTTCCATTCTCTGAAAACTGTCACCATTATGGTCTAAAGACGTTTGCGAAACAGTGGCAACTACATTAGGCCTTTCTTTTATCTTTACTGTTCCTTTTTTCTGTTTTTTTTGCTTCCTTTTTTTTATTTCAGGTTCCTGTAGTGTTTCCGTTGTCTTTCTTGTCACTGTCCCCTTCCCCTCTTTAAGCCTCTCCTCCACTAAAGATATAATATGTCTCTCAATCACTTCAACATCAGTCTTTGGCAAACAACAACGCCTCATTAAAGAACGCACATCAGCAACAACATGCAAAAGAGCTAAAACATCGCGATTTCGCAAAAAATTCACTAAAAAGGAATCTTTTGCATTTACCCCATTTTTTTCTTCTAATATAGACATCTGTAAAGATGATGCAGAATTCATGCATTCAAGCGGCATTACAGGCCTTGTACTGTTGATATTTTCCATGTGCTCAATATGGCTCCTGTCAACTGCGCCGCATAGCTGGTCGCAAGTAAAAACATCAGAACTGGATAACTCAGTCACAACGTTTGCGCCATCACTACGCGCGGTAACCAAACCACCACATACAGATCCATTCATCACGTCGCCAATTTATAGATCTCGGTATATAAACAAATATCTATCTAAAATGTAAAATATAACTTTTCTTCTTTGTATCTATACGTATACATATATTCAGTCACATATATATATATATATATATATATATATATATATAGATACAGATATACCCAAAAGCAATTATAACCCTAAAAGGAAAAAAAAAAAAACACTTTATTGATATGTCACCTAGCATGCATATGTATTCCACCTCCACCCCTTTTCCACCCTCTTCTCAGCTCTGAACAACAACAGTAGAGCCACTCTTTCCACTGCCGCATAAAAAACAGACGCACACTCACAGATATCCACAGCCAAGAAAAAAAAAAAAAAAAAATGAGCTGACGTTTCTTCTCACTTAGGTATCGGCATGTTGCGCTTATCCCGCCGGGTGTTTCTTTTGTGTGTTGCCCTACAGGCACATGGTGTAAGAGGTATTGTTGCTCTTTCATGGCACACTTCCGCGGACGCTGAAAATCTCTTGATAAATTCAAAATAGTCACCGTTTCCCCGTCCTGCATTATTTTTGTGCTCTTCAGGCGCTTTGTTATGGTCATTGTATCTCTATCTGTCCGCTAACAATAACTTTAGTTGACAGCACTATAAACGCACATCCTAAATATCATTTCACTCATCACCGCCTTAACATTTAGGCAGAAATAAGGTTTAATATATAGATATATATATATATATATATACGGTAACACGAACAGTAGGCAAATTTAGAAAAGTAGAAATCATAAAATTAAAAAAAAAAATTAAGAATATACCTTTTAATAATAATAATCATATACAAATATGTCCATATGTAAAAAAGATATAGATAATAATAAAGCACATAGATACGTTATATGAACAGTTCACGGATTTATTACCTCAAATATAAGAATATGCAAAAGAACAAAATACATAATATATATATACATATATATATACATATATATATATATATATGTATATATATATATATGAGTGGATTAAAAATGCGTTTATTATTAAAAAAAAACAGCCGAATTGTTAAGCTCTAAGCATTTTGTGCGGTGAGCAAGAAGAGTCCACACACGACGACATGCCCTCTCAATCAGCCACTGCGGAATAATGTCCAAAAGACGCTTTGGCAGCCGCCATAAAAGAATATTGGTATAAATTAATTTTCCTAAATGTCGTTCCTCGCTGCTAGCGGCCTTCCCACTCGTCGACTGCGCAAACATGGGTTTTTCAGCCCTAATACTTTTCACATTGCGTCTAAACTTAAACGCAAAAAAAGCAACCCTCTCAAGTCGCTCAATTGTTTTCCTGTTTAAACGACACATTAGTGGCTGATTTGCATCGTGAAATATGCTGGTATTTGGAAGAGCTGCGTGATAAAAAGCACTGCCCTGGTCAATATACGCCAGTCGTAGTGTGGATCTGGAATACCTCATTGCAGATAACGTTTGATTTGGCCCAGAAAGAAAAAGAGCTGGATCACATGTGCCAATGGCATGAGTGTTGTGCCCCATCCATCTGTCTTTGTTGCCAATAATCGCATCAAAGGCAAACTGATCCCACTGCTCACGAGCAGCGAAGGTCATCATCGGAAGGTCATATTGGCAATCTCCCCCACTCTCATCAAAAATATTAATTTGGTTGTTGTTATCACCGCCAGTGGCCATATAGTCATTATTAGTGCTACACTTTATTTTCCAAAGCTCCATCGCATCTTTTTCAACATCGCACAAACGCTTAAAATCAAAATCAGACATTCTATAAACAAACTTGCCTGACAGCGAGTTTTTCCGTTTTTTAAACATATTTGCTGCATCTTTTAAGACAGTATTTTTTACATTCTTTACACCCCACATCCAAAGCTGAACCGAAACTGATATACATTTAGGTCGCGCCATGCCCAACGCAAAAGAAAATCGTTTGTCAGTACAGTCTACCGTTCCTTTTTTCCATCTATCTGTGGAAAATGCCCCTTTTTCCATCCAGTGGACGTAAAAAGGACCAAGTGTCGCCGCTGAGGCCTTAATGTAATCAACAGGAATCTCCATCCACTCTACTGGTGGCACACGTCGAAAGCCAAGAACACGGTCCATGTGGAACGCAGTCACTTCGCTTGCTGCCTCTAAGCTAAAGCCCTCCTGCGTTACTTTTACCAATGCGGTCACGTTGCCATGACGATAAGAGATTAAAAACTTTATTGTGCGCCCCTCTGTAAGTAGGCTTGACATTGGCTTCAGCGCAAGCCAGTTAGCAGGATTGCTAAGATACGCGCGACACGCAAAGTCTTTGCTCAAAGTGTAGTCAGCGTCGCTAGGGTCACAAAATTGCACAGAACCAACACTTTTTCTTACCATATTAAACGTTGCCAAGTCGTAATCTGGCAGATTGCTTTCATGTTCGTAGAACAAACTAAGAGCGTGGGAAGGCTGTGGCAAAGAACCAGGTTCCCAGTTATCTTTGTTGTTCTCATCAAAAATTATAGGCAATAAAATCCCAGTATTGTTCAATGCGTAAATGTTTTTAAAGTTATTTGTTTCCTGCGATACATTCTCCACAGGAATATTCAACATGAGCGCGTGTTGTTTTAATGCATAAAAGTAATCCATGTTAGAAAACCCCTCTGGAAAAAAACTTGACTGTGGTGGAATACGAGGAAAATCCTTAAGAGATTGTTTTATTTCAGTCGAGTTAAACCCCGAATTACCACACCTTTTGCATCGCCCATCTTTTTTCGGATTTTTTTCAAAGGAACTCAAACACACAGAATTGTCACAGACTTTACCATCAGTTAAATTTGTACTACCCATAAAAAAAATTCCAAAGCACTTTAATGCCATAAAAAATAATAAATTTAAAATCACCAACGCCAGCAATAATAGAAACAACTTGAAATAATTAATACGTCTCCATAATATAAATTTGCGTTGCAATCGCAACAATCGGAGAAACACACTTACGCCTAACATCACCAATATATATATATATATATATATATATATATATATATATATATATATATCTGTGTGTATATATGTGTGCGCAGATATAACTAGTTTAGAATTTTTTAAATATACACGCACATGAACATACCAAAAATAAGAAAAAAAAAAAAAAAAAAAGAAATTTGCAGTGAATCAACTTGTCTTTTGCCATTTGCAGTTGTATAAATATATATAATACGTTTAGCGTTAAAAACAAAACACAAAAAAAAAAAAAAAAAAGTGTATATATATATAAGCGTTTAGTAATATAATAATAATAATAACTTTACAAGCAAACATTTTTTTTTTTTGTTTTTTTTGTTTTACACATTTATAATCTAAAGTTATATATATATACTCTTGTTTTTTTTTTTTTTTCTCCTTTCACAAATAATAATAATAATAATAATAATAAATGAATAAGTAATCTTTTTGTTGCTTTATTTTCATTGAATACCCAAAATTGTTAAATGCAACAAACAAACAATTCCCCTTATCAGTGTTATTCTTTTTGTTTTTGCTTGTTTCTTATTTTCTTGTGTGTTAAAGGTAGGATTATACCCCTTTATACACGTCACTTTTTTGTGCTTTTATTCTTTTTTTTTTTTTTCTCCCACTCCTTCTTTCACAAAAAAAAGTTCTTCGCGATACGTCTAGACGCTAAATATATTTACATTTTTAAACTGCCATTTAAAAAAAAAAAAAAAAAAAAAAAAAAAAAAAAAAAAAAAAAAAAAAAAAAAAAAAAAAAAAAAAAAAAAAAAATAAAAATTAAAAAAAAAAAAAAAAAAAAAAAAAAAAAAAAAAAAAAAAAAAAAAATAGCAATTCAATAAAAAAACTTAAACAAAAAGAAAGAAAAACAACATGTAATACCATGTGCACAGCTATATAAACATATATATATATATATATATATATGTTTATATATATAACAACATTAAATGTATATACATTCATCTTTATAATACAACAAAGGTTTAAGTTTATCGGTTTTCTGGCTCTCGCCTTACCCCCTCCCCCCTCCGCCCTTTTTTGTTAATCTATTTTTGTTGTTTTTGTTTTTTTGTTTTTTTGTTTATATTTGAGTTTTTTGATGAAGTTATGTCAGCTCCTGTTTTTGTTGTTGCTGTTGTTATTACACGTGTCCCAAGCAATTCTTATTGTCCTCCTAAAAAAATTACTTTTATCACCCCTCATAACCTCTACTATACTACTCGCTCCACCTTCCCTCTCTTCATGCGTGTATACATTATACATTATACATTATATATATATATATATATATATATATATATACGTTTTTTCTTCATTTCGCCCCCTTTTTCCTTAATTATTTTCCGTTGTAGAAACATACATACATACAAAGTGACAATAGCAATAGTAAGAAGCTTCCGTGTATCTTTGCGTGTCTGACGATTCAATTCACATCATGACTTGACAATAATCTGAAAAATATCGCACCCACGCAATACTTGCACAAGAAAGTTGTGGTGCTCGCAAAGCACCTCAATGTACTTCTGCAGCGCTGGGTTTGTTGTCAACTCCTCCTCAGCAATGCCCGCAAACTCCTCCGCCGCCTCACACTGAATCTGCAGTACACGGTTAGCGAGAACCTCGCGGAGGTGCGAGATGGAGTGCAGCGAGTACCCCGCAACGTCGAGTATCATGTCGCCCGCCTGAAACTGCAGCTCCTCCTCGTCAGTACGCGGCAGCCGGCGAGCGATATTCGTCACCTCGAGATTTTTGTTCACGCTGCAGCCGAGAATTCCCTCAATCACAAGCGCAGCGCTGGGAGGGTGGTCCATGTCTGCCGGAACAAACGTCATGTAATGAAAGCCTTTTGTCTGTCGCGGGGTGCACGGCACACACCGGCGGCGCTGCGGACTTTCATTGTCCGACAGCGACGCCGCCAACTGTGCCGCCTCAACGAAAAGAATGTCATTCTGTTCGGTGTCAAAGTGCTCCATAAGCATCTCCCACTCGTCCTGCTCGTCGCCCAGCACCGCCTTGCGGTAGTACTGCTCCCTGAAGGACAGCTGCGTGATCTCCTTTCGCTCCTGCCGGCGACGCTCCAGCATTGCACGGTTAAGATGCACAATGTCATCCAACATTGCGACATGTTCATCAGACTCAAGAAGCTCAATCACGTTCCGCGCAGCGTTCTCTGTTGTCACAATGTACTCACGCTGAAAAAAACGTCTACGACGTTCCTCGTCATTAGCAATATGTGCACGCCCTGTAACCTCATCCGCAAGAAGCATCTGCCATAGCTGTGGTGTAACGACCTCCACACATGGCAACTCCCTGTCTTTAGAAAGCTCGCCGAGGCAAAGCACATCTAGCCACTCCTTCATTTCATCAGCTGTAATCATCATACGCTCCACCTTTTCGTCTCCAACAGCAGCCTCCAAAGCATTTTGTAATGCGTCAGGAAGAAAGCTCTGAATGTTGGCTGAAAGTTGTTTCCACTGTTTTGCCTCAGCATCTACAAGACGTTGCCGGTTTCTCTGCTCTTCTATCTCCGGCTGTGACTTAGCGACCCATATTACCCGTGGGTTGAACATAAGATCAAGCAGCAGGCGATCGTCCGACTCCTGATCAGCAATACGCATGCGCCACTCTGTCTCTTGAGCAGCCATGCGCACAAGCGCCAAGTTGCGCCGCTGAGCCTGTGCCAACAGCTGCAACTGACGCGCATATCCAACTTCAATTATGGCCCGCTGAAGAGTCTCCTCCTCCTCCAGTGCATGCGATGTCATTGCAAAACCAGGCCAATTACCCAAATCACACTCGACGTATTTATCCTGCCGTTCCTTTGCCTCAAAAAGAGCAATTTTTCCACGCCTGTATGATTCCTCCTCTTCCAATTGGTCTATCTGCTGCCTCCAGCGCTCCCGACGCAACGCTATCTGTTTTCTCTCGCGCTCATTCGCAATTTCGTGCTCACGCTGCCGCCCGCGCTGCATCTCACGCAGTTTTACCTCCATCTCTCTGGGATAGCAATCAAACATGCTCTCGTCACCAGTAACAGAAAAAACGTAGTCATTCCCGGCGCCATGCTTGCTTACACTGTTACGGTTATTTCCAGGGGATGCTAATACTCGAGAAAGACTCTGCGACACGCGTTGCTGCTCATTGCGAAAGTGAAAAGGTGAAGAGCCCAACGAACCATTTACGCAATGTCGCAACTCATAAAGACGCTGCAACAAATAAAAAGGTTGGCTTGCAAAACGGCGTTCTACCACTTCTCGAGACAACGTGCTGTTATCATGTCGAATCTCAGCTGTAATCCGAAGACCTGGTTTGTCTACAGAAATGTTTGCAATTGTCACAAAACGGCGCGGTATTTTGAGCATCATGCATGTGTCTATCAATGCACTAAAGCGTACATCAACCTCTCGCACAGGGTATAATAAATGCCATTCGTCGCCGTAAATGTAGCGATCTAGTATTGTTGTGCAGTAGTCCATTTCAGGTAATATGTCATCATGCTGAAACCCAATCTTCTCAAATGATGGTAGGGCGATTAGTTGTCCATCCGCAGTTCGCACCAACGACTGCTTGCTTGTGCGAGAGACCAGACTCTCACAAGCCTTGCTTTTGGCCAATGGACGAGCATTGTCCACGCTTTCATTCTTAAAAGAACAAAATCTGCCACCATTAATAGCACCGCCTTCACCATTTACAAGGCCATACTTCTGTACATCAACATTATTGTACATTGGTGAGGAGCCACGCCGCAAAAAGTCCATATCGCGGTTAATAAGCTCAAGCTTTCTTTCCGCCTCCTGACGCAAACGCAGTGCCTCCTGTCGCTCCTGCATGGCCTCCTCGTGTAGCCTCTCCACAGTACGCAAACGGTCCTCAATCTCACGTAGTCGTACCGACTCTTCCCCCACACTCGACTGTGCTGTTCGACGCGGGGAGCGGGGAGAAACACTTGTCGGTCGGCTCACTGGGCGACCAACCGAGGCACTTAATACGGAGCGTCCACGATCAGAAAAAAATCTTGCCTCCTCCGCAAGATAAGCCTGATGAACCAACTCCCTATGCAAATACTGCATAAAGTGAAGACGGTGGTGCATAAACTTCATCACGCAGCGCAAAAAAAACTGAAACTCGCTGCGGGACCCTCCAGAGCCTCGTGCAGACTGTCGATCTCCTGGTGACAAGTATTGTGCAGGCGTCAGAGCACCGTCTGACTGAATCAAAATTTTAGCTGAGTCTGCAACGTCGTGAACGACAGAAGCAACGGTTCTGGTGTTCTGCACCAACCGCTGCTGCTGACCATTAGTAGTGGCTGATTTACGCATGTTTAAGGCACCGCGATCAGCTTCCTGAGCGACATTCAACGATCGCGACAGTTCTGCACCACTGTTGTGGTTAGCCACAGATCCGGTAAAAAAAGCAGGCCTGTACCGTGCGTCTCGGAAAGTCTCCATACACGAATCCGGAGCTGTGTGCAGTTCGCTCGGCGTGTTCAGCTCCCGACAACTACCCCCATTTCTGCTGCGTTCAGGAAGCCCACGACCACAACGACTGCTTTTAGGTGTGTTGATGTCATCACAAGAGTTAAATGGTGTTAACTTTTCACGTTGACTCGCCTCGCGATTATGCAAAGACGAAGCGTCGCGGCCTGGCTGAACATAATGTCGTGTACGCAGTTCGCTCGGCGTGTTAACCTTCTTCGGACCGCCGTTCTTCTGATGCAGCAGCAAGTCTTTGCTGGACATCTGCTCCTTCAAGCCCCCCCGTTTATCGTCATGGCCAGCCAGTTGACTGCGGCATGTGTACATGTTATCGCTGTTTCCCAGCCCAGAGCGGTCGTTGCGCCGGTAATAACTCGATGCACTTGTCAACGACCCACTTCTGCTGGCGTCGCGTGTATTTGGTAACACAGCACTCCGAACCCCCCTGTAATCGCCAGAATGACGGAGCTGCTGGGCGTCAGTTCGCGTGACCTCCTCTGCCTTGCGCGCAAGAAGCGCCTGGGCGCAGCGTTCACAGTCGCCCGGAGTCGGGAACTCAAGACGTAGCCGCCTCCACCGCGCCGGGTTGTCAATCCGCTGCAAAAGGTCGACGGGGTGCTCCTCAAGAGACGACCCCACGCAAAACCCGCCTGACTCCACTTGTGTGCCCATGGCGCCCGCATCCTTCTGTAGCACGATTCCGGCTGAAAGCGAGGCGTTGACAAAAAGATGTTCAGAAAAGCCCATTAAGAGAAGAGACTCTGAGAAAGAAAACAGTTTACTTTTCTCCCGTGCAAATTTGAGAAGTGGCACGGAGCAAACACCAATAAAAAGCGGCTCCTCGTCGTTCATCTCACAAAGTTTGAACACAGAAATTGTTGTTCGTGTGATTGTGATACTTCCAGGCAAAACCACAACACCGTCGTCAGGTGCCATCTCCACACGCAAATTCACAGGGTTTTCGTGATTCATTTTGTGTAGTTGGTTTACTTTTTGAGCTTTTTTATCCTCAGTCTTTCGTTGTTGTTGTTGTTTAGCTACTTTTTTTTTTTTTTTTTTTTTTTTTTTTTTTTTTTTTTTTTTTTTTTTTTTTTTTTTTTTTTTTTTTTTTTTTTTTTGTGTTTTTTTTTTTTTTTTTTTTTTTTTTTTTTTTTTTTTTTTTTTTTTTTTTTTTTTTTTTTTTTTTTGCTATAATTATACGCTTGACCTCGGTGGTTATATATATATATATATACGGGTATGTATTATGCTTTTTTCAAATAATACCACGCACTTTCAATTATTTTTGATTTTTCCTTTTTGTCTTATCGCCCAATCTTTTTTTGATTACTGTGATTTCTAAATAATCCCCCCCCCCCAGTCCCTTAAATGTGCAACCTTTCGTTGCTGTTTCTTTCTTTTGTTTTTTGTTTTTTTTTTCTTTTTAGAAGCTAGTTTTGAGACTCCACTCCTTTTTTTTTTGTTTTTGTTCTTTTATTTATTTTTTCTTTATATATATATATATATATATATATATATAGCAAAGTATATGTGTATGTATTTTCACCCTTTTTGTTCAAAATCTGCCTTTGTAGTGGTGTAATTCTCTATCTATCTGTCTCTCTATATATATAGATAGAAAAAAACAGATAAATAAATAATAAATATATATTAGTTAGTTAGTTAGCAAGAATAAAAACAGTAGACAACTGCAATGGTAGTAGTTAGCTTTAAAAGAAATATCAACTAAATAAGTCGTTTTATTTTCAATATAGCTATGTTTTTATTTATTTGTTTTTTGGTAGTATCTTTTACTCTCCAAACTCCAAACGTTTTCCCTTCACTCACTACCAAAAATAGCAAATAAGCACAAAAATAATAATAATACTATCAACACACCTTATTCTCTCTTCTTCACTCTTTTTTTTTTTTTTGCTTTTATTCAGCAACACACTTCTTCTTTTAAATATTTGATTACTGGTGTTTTTTTGTTTTTTCTTACATATTCTACTTTTAGTTTATTTCCCCTCCTAATACCCTGATCACATTCTTTTGGCCTCTTAACAAATCTTTCGTTTATTTTTATTTTTATTTGTTTTTTTCCTTCTTGTGTTTAGTTTACTTTTAGCTGGTTTAATTATTCTACCAATAAAAACAACAATAATAAAAGTCACTTGTTAACTATCTGCTTTCAAATCTAATCATATATGAACACGTATCTGTTATATAAGTGTGTCTGTATGCCTTTTTTTTTTTATCTATATAAACACATAGATATATATATATATATATATATATATATAAGATACATGCACTACTTTAAAATACGTGAAATCAGCAGCAACAAAAAATAAATAAATAAATAACAATTGTCCTTTCAAAACATCAATTAGCTAAACATATAACCACCCAGACTTTAGACAAAGAAATAAATAAATATATATATCTATGTATAATCTCATCTTCTCCTTCTTTTACAATTATTATTCTTTATTACTAATGCCCCAACACATCACCCCTCTCAAAAGCAAACCACATATGCACAAAAAAATAATATGAAATGCAATAAAATAAACATATTGGCCAAAAAGCAACCTAGAACTAAAAATATACATTTGTACTAATATACATCAAATAATTTTCAAACAAAAATCCATTATAAACCGTATATATATATATATGTATATATATATATATATCATTAAACACCTATCACCGACGCAATGCCGCGCAAACGGGGCACATGCTGCATGTCAAAGCGCATTCCTCACAAACTGACGTGTGACCGCAAAAAAAAATGTTGCTGTTTTGTGACTTTGAGGTAAGAGAGCAACGAGCGCAAAGCCCTTTTGTCATTCTACCATGCAAAACCCTTTTCATGCGATTTTCAATATCGTGCAAAAGCTCGCACAGAACAAAAACATCACTATCACTCATCAACGCAACGTCCGCCGGATCAGGCATGTAACACTGTGTAAAAAGAACCTTCTTCAACTTGAGTTTTTCCTCCAGAATGCTCCGCATGTGGTTATCGTTAAGACGCTGTCTCTCGCCAAAATACCGTCGATCCTTTTCACTTTCACAAAATGAATAGGGCTTTGGATGCACTACATAATCCTCGTCCTCAGCAGATGCAGCTCTGCTGCAACCCTTCCTGCCATTATGCCGGTCAGACGCTGATGCGGCGCTGAACATGTTGCGTTCCATATCACTTCTTACCCGCTCCCAATCACGACAAGTTTTGTTTAATGTTTCCTGCATGTCAAGGTCATCAAAAACGTCGTTAAAAAAAGATGTTTTGTCAGACATAAACCTATACCCATCAGTATTCGTACCAGCAGTACCAGTAACATTATCAAAAGTCCTTTCCCAATAAGCTTTCCTCGCTTTATCCGCATTCTTCGTGCTGCTATTGTTATGCCCCCTATAGCTATTATTGTTAGTGTGACCAAAAATTTCTTCCTCAAAAGACCCGCTTGTTGACCGTTCGCTCTGGTTAACACCACTACCACTATCGTTCTCAGTGCCTTTGTTATTCTCTTTATTGCGTTGACGGCATTCCTTACCAGTGCCAAAATCAGCACCAAATGAAGACTGCTGAGGTGATTGCCTCGTTTTTGACGGTGCCGGCGAGTGCCCTGAAGTTTGTTGCCGTTGCCTTCCTTGCGCTTGCTGTTGTTTTTTTTGCTGCTCATAATAAAAGAATGGCGGTGGTGGTGGGACTGGTCCGTCACTTGTCGAATAGCCACTCAAGGGCACCCTATGACCGTGCGCACGGCAAAATCGCTCATAAACTTCTTTATAAATTTGAGAAAAACCAAGCGGAGTAAATTCGCAGCTATTTTCGTTCCTTCGGCTATTCCATGTGCCGCTTGCGTCGCCACTCTGCGGGCCGCGCCTGGGCCTGGGGAATTGCCTCTCGTACGAAAAACCCCCCAGTGGCCCGCCAAAAAGCTCCTCCTCCGTGAAAAAATGCTGCGGCTCCGGTGCGTTACGAGCGCACTTCGCGTAGTTAAAAGCCGAGCCGGCGTTTCGGTGGGAGCTGCCGGCCTTAAAGTTGGAGGTCGACCCCATCGTTGGGCTCACGCCGGCGGCAGTTCTCATCGTCGGCACCGGATCGCGTCCACCGTTGCAACTAAAGTGCATACGCAAAGCCTCGTACGCCGCGCATATCTTCTTAAACTGCTCTGCCCCATCAGGGTTGCGGTCTGGGTGGAGCGCTAGCGCCTTCTTCCTGTACGCCTGCCGCAGTGTCTGCTCGTCGCAACCACGTGGAATGCCCAACAGACGAAAGTGCGCCTCCATCACACAGTCACCTTGGCGTCGGTGCACTGAAAAACAACAAAAAAAAAAAAAGTATATGATAACAATATTTCTCTTTTTGCTGATAACACAAATAAGAATAAACAAATAAAAGGTATATGTGCATATAAATATATCCCGCCTCTGTATATACTTTTAAAAAGCACGTAACAAAAATAAAAAAATAATCATACTTTATAATACAACAGAAACAACAAATAATAATAATTATTATTACTTCCTCCCTCCCCTGTTTGCTTGTTTGCTTCTTTGTTTTGTTTCGTTTTTTAACATATTGTTCCACCACAATTATTGCAGTTGAAGCAATAATCCACCAGTGCATAACTGTTTTCTTCCTTTTCTTTCTTGAACCCCCACATTCCACAAGCCAGAAAACCAATATATATATATATATATTATATACATACATATAGTTATTTCTATCTCTACCTTGGCTCCACAACTGTTATTCGCCCCCTGCTGTTAACCTTTCTGACACCCATCTATCCATCCGCATGCCTACAACCAGCACACCAGCCCATAAACGCCTGCCAAACACACAGAAACACACACACACACACACACAAAAAAAAAAAAAAAAAAAAAAGAGAACCTGCTTCACATCACTTTAATTATTATTTTACCGTAAAACGTTCAGCGTTTGCTACGAACAAAAGCGTAAAGCTCTTTTAGTGTCATGGTGCGCTTACGCTTGCGCAAGCAACCAAGTGTTGCTGCAAGCGCCGTTTCATCGCACACGCCAGCTGCAACACCAATACCCACAGGAATCGCGGCGCCATCAGCTCCAGTGTTTATACCAATATCATTCATTTTGCGCTGGCCGACGGTGCCACTACCCTTAGCACGCAACCAAGCAGCAAATCTGGTAAGGTAGTCATCAGCAAGAAGATCTGTTTCAAACGGAACGCCCACTGTCACCATAATTTCAACACCGTCTCCACTCCTTGTAATGTTTTCGCCAGTACAAGAATTTGACTTTGGGTGCACCTCTTCGGTTTCCTTTTTTTCATCATCTTTGTTTTCTTCCTTCCTTTCACTCTTGCTATTATTGTCACTATCATTCTCTTCATACAAGCCCTCATCAAGACGTCTTCGCTTGGCGCAAAGCCCGCCTCTCACAACAGCACTTCGCTGCTGCTGGTAACGTGGCCAACGCCGTGCCACAAGCAAAGCAAAAAGTGTGCTGCCCGCCAACAAATGTAAAACCGCAGACGGTGCAGGAACGCCTGCGTACCACCGTGTATACTGAATAGCCAAGTCACGCTGTGGTAACGCCATCACTTTTATGCGAAGAAGACGAAGAAGTTCATACTGTACAGTAATGCGACGACAAAGTGAGTCGGTTAATGCTAACAAAATCAGATTCAGTAACGACTCGGCAACACTCTGTGTAGATGTGGTTTCCTCCAAATTGGTAGTGATGGTCTTTGTGTTCACTGCCTGTGTGTCTGTGAAAAAGCCCGCGCACTTATTCCCAAACTGAGGTTGTTCTCTATGCTCATCACGTTCCACTGCTGTCAACATGCGATATGCTTCTGATAGGCACAGAAGCGATAAACGATGTGGCTCGCCGTCTGGCACAATACCAACAAAAACCAACTCGTCAAGCAAGGCATCACAGCTTGAAGCGTTAAAAACAGAACTGCTCATGGCGTGCCTATTTATCGTCAACCGCTCAAGCCTTGCCGCGCACTCCGGCGACACCGCCAACAAACGGGCGAAGCACGGCAACCACCTATCTCTGCGTTGCTGCCTTATTTTCTCTTCCTCAACATGACAAAAGCGACGTAATTGCTCACGCACAACAGACGTCAAAGACAACGGTGGCTTCTGCAGTCTAACCGCAACACGCTCCTCTTGGCGATTTGGGGTGCCTTCACCACCACCAACAGTCACTTTTATAAGCGGTGGTAAATGGTAGTAACGCTCCTGCACAACACGCTGTTCCGCCCACAAACCCTCCGTATCTGTCGTGTAACTAACGTCACCCGCAGCCCATTCCACCAGTACTCCAACCGGAGACGCTGAAGGAAAAAAAGATGGAATATCAGAAGAGGCCCGAAGCAAATTGTGGTGCATACGTGAGGCAATAGCAGCGGCCTCCTGCAAGCACGCCACCTTCTCCGCGGCATATGAACTGTTGACAGGGAGTGGCCATAATGTACATGGCACAATCTGTGAAACAAGACCAAAGCGAGCAAAAGTCCGCGGCAAAAAAGGCACAAGATTGCACAAAACGGTCTCGTCCACTAAATGTACAGGCACTTTAGAAGGTGGAAGTAAAGCCTCTGAAGTCGCCTGCGATAATGTTGGTGATTTTCTTTTGCAACCTTTACAAACCGTGTTGATTGCCTCCGCCCCATGCAACCACACCACAGATGTGGTGGCACCTTTATACCTTCGTGACAACGTTTGCTCTTCGTTGCCATTTTCGTCGTCATCACGACCCAAAAAATTGTCATGAAAATAAAAAGATCGCTCAACCTCTTGTTTATTTCCTTGTCGATCTTGCCTTTGCCTTTGGTCCTCATCTCCACCTTTTTTCGCACAATGTGACGGCAGCAAGTGACCATCAAAAACGCCTGTCAGCCAAAACGACGACGACGCAGACGACGGCAAACACACAACATCAGCATCATTACTATCATCATCGCAAGAGAGTACTAAAGCTGCAGTCTCTTCGTGGCAAGAATTAACCATTATGCTTTGGTTCGTTGTGTTTTACTTATTTTATATTAGTTATTTATTCCGTAGGCTTTTTCTCTATTAATCTCTCTCTATATATACTCCCGTTTATGCCACAGACAAACCCACACCACCTTTCCCAGTGTTTGTACCATACACAGGTGCGTACAGGCAAGCACACACAAATAAAAGTCAAATAATACAATAAAATATAGCAGTGCTGTTGCTGCTGTTGTTGTTGTTTTTTTTTTTTTTTTTTTTTTTTTTTTGCTTTTTGTTGCTGTTTTCCCACGCACCCACACACACACACACACTACCAATGCAAAACTAGAGTGCGGTGAATCTTTTGTTATTGGTGCTGCTCTGCTTAATTTTACCTTCCTGTCGTATATTTTAGCTATTGGTTTACTTTCAAGTGTATATCACAAAAATAAAAAAATATCTAAAATGTCATATAACGTATCAACATCAAAAGTCAGAAAGTAAACACAAAAGTACAAAACTTTTTTGTTCTTCTCAAAATTTATAGCTCTTATTATAAGAGAATACAAGTAAAAGAGGATTCACCTAACCCAAAACATACATTACTAATAATATACACTTTTTACAAACTCGAGCAAAAAAAAATAATAATAATAATTCCTCCAAAAAGTCATTAAAAAAAAAAAAAAAACATACGCCTATCTATATATATATATATATTTTTTTTTCTTATACTAAACTTTGTAGCAATTTCACGTTATAATAAACAGCTAGATAATTCGCTAATACATATATATATATATATATAATTTTTGCTTTAAATTCCAAAAATACTTTAATTTTGAACATTCCATTGTTCAAAATTTATGCTTGTTTGTTGTTGCTATTTTTTGTTTTTCCTCTACAAACCCCACCCAACCCACACAACCAAAAATAAAAAAGAAAACGCACCCCTTTTCTTTACCCCGACTTCCTACAAACTATTCCCTAGACCAAGCTTTTCGACATATTCTCTATTCTTAGACCCCACACAGACTCCGCAAAAAGCATTTCTCTTCTACGACTAGATTTATCTGCGCAACGACACCTAGTTCTTTTTGGGCGGTCTGGTATCGGAAGAAGAAGAAGAAGCGTCTTTATTATCAGCCGCAGCTGAATGTTGATCATTTGCAACCCCTTTTTTTGCTCCATCATCGTACATCTCTTTATGTCTATCCATCGACTCCTTAAATGACTGCTCCCATGCCGTCTTGCGTTTCTTCTGCTCCTCCTCATCTTCCTTCGTGTCCCGCTGCTCATACTTCTTGTATGGTGCCTCTTTTGGTGTCTGCTCGTAGTGACTCGCCGGATGCACGGGTGGCCTTCCTTCGTTATCCTCAAATGTTATTCCGTCGTTAAATGTGACCTGATAAGGCAGCTGCTCCCCTTTGGGACGATTCGACATCCACAAGTGTCTCCATTCCGCCCGTGGCCCATCCCTCGGCTCAACATACTCACCTGCCTGCACCAAGTCGTACTCGGGATCCTCACTGGGGTCTGTTTCCTTTCCTTGCTTAATCTGATCCCTGAATCGTGCCTTTGCGCGCTCTACTGCGCCCTTAAAGTCCTGCGGGCGGATCTTTCCCGGGTACGACCACGGCTCCTGCACAACCTCCGTCCGTTTCACCATCTCCCATTCCTTGTCCTCCTCCTCCATGATGCGGCGCAGGACCTCCTCCTCCTCCTCGCTGCAGCGCAAAAGATGGCCCTGTTTAAAGCCATAGCCCTCCGCCCTACCGTGGTGGTCCTGACCGTTGAGGTAAAGATGCGAGAACGGGTAACGCGGATACGCCTCCCACATCCCAGTTGGCCCCATAAAATCGTAGCGGTACTTGTAGCGAAAAGTGCGGTTGCCGTGCTCATCCACCGTCTCATCCCACTTAAGAATTTGCTGCGGTGGGCGTGGAAACATCTCTGTAGGGTCATCTGGGTTTTTCGGTTGCCAATCCTTAATGCGAAAAATCTCATCAGCCTCCATGTACCAGTGACCCACAATATCAGACGAAGTGTTCGCAACGTGCCAACGAAATGGCGATGTGTTTTTAGTGTTATACAGTAAAGGGTCGCAGTATGAGCCCGGCACCATTCCGTACGCAGAAAGAGGAGCAAAACAGACCTGCTCTAGCCTCTGCTGATGCAGATAACCTTCACTCCCAGGACTTGTCCACTCCTCATCCCACGTATATGCAACCCATGAGCGATGGCGTATTTGTCTCCAAAGTCGTAATAAACGACCAGGTTTAACATTCTTAAATGTTGTCTGCGGCGCATTTAAATCATCTTCCTCTGCAGCCCATACGCGGAGCAAAGGAGACAGACGCAAAAGGTTTAAACAAGTCGTTTGCAACATTGGTCTCCCTCTTTTTCCCCTCTCCCTCCCCTTTTTTTAACTCTTAATATCTACACAAACTCAAAATATATTTATTTATTTATTTACTTATATTTGCAGACGCCAACCCACCACAAAATACTCTGATGTATTTCTCTATGGTACCTTCCCGTTGAATTTCCAAAAAGCTTCTGTTTGTCTTGTTTTTTGCTTGTTGCTTTACTGCAAGTATTTTTTGTTGTTGACCTTTTTCAACGCCCTCTCTGTTTTCCCCCTTTTTTATTAACTGATGTTAACGCAAAAGTTGTCATAATACGTAAAGATATATATATATAAATTAAAAAATAAAAAATAAATTTTTGCACAAACACAAAAATAAAAACACATGTATAATGTCAGCACAATAAGTAAAAAAAACGCAAAAAAAAAAAAAAAAAAAAATTAATTTTTTTGACGGTTCACCATTGCCGCTACACTACAGAAAATTGTGCGCTATTCTGTCTCACGCCTAATACAAATGTTTCTAATACCCCACATATAGAAATGGATAAAAAAACAAATAAGCAACACTTCTCCAATAAACTCTTATATTTTCGTATTAGTATTTTTGCTCTTAGTTTTTTTTTTTTTTTTTTCGTTTTATTTTTTTTTTCTGTTTGTTTGTTTTTGTCGTTTTTTGCAATGCCAAACATAAAAAAAATCACTTTCAATTGGTACAAAAACAGCATTGTATATATATTGATTTATTTATACTTTTTTTTATTTTTATCTATATCAATGTGAAATAGTCTTATGTATATATATATATAACAACGAGACAACATCAATAATAACAGTAATAGTACTTCTTTTTACTTATTTCTAATCTGCCGTACCACACAACTCTGCGGCTGTATCAATGAGTTCCTCCACAATGTACTCGGCTACAACTCCAAAAGCAATAGACAACGGAACCTCGGCAACTGAAGATGCGCCTTTCTCATCAACACATCCCTTTCCTGGTATGTAATTTGTCGTCCCTCCTGTGTTTTCTTTAGAATCAGAGCTCAGCTGTAGCACAGCGCGCAAGGCCGAACACTCCTTGACTCGCCTCACCTTATCCCGCAGCCACACACCCATTCGCTCAACACTAAAACGGTAATAATGATCGCCGCCAACAGTCTTTACGTCGCAAACACAAGAAAGCACTGCGTGAGAAGACATTGCAGCTACTGCTGGAGCCAACGCCGGGCACTGCGCCAGCGCCACGCCCCACCCCGGCCACGCGCAGGAGCCGGTCGAAACACCGCTGCTGCTGCTGCCCCTGCTGGCACCCATGATGAGGTCCTCCGCCAAAAGAAACATGTCCCTCCTTGTGTGTGTGGCCGCCTGGCGCAGCGCAAAAAACGTGACATCAAAGGGCGTGACCACAAGAAGGTCCCCATTCGGCTCCACTACATCACCCACAAACCATGTCTGCGCAAACCCACCGGGGGGCCCCTGTGCCTGTACCTCGTACAGCGCGACGCCCGCGTTGTTGTCTGCACCGGATGGCGGGCACACAAACAGCGTCGGGGCGCCGTGCCGCGGATGCGGTAGGCGCACAAAGTCACACTCTGCGCGCAGCGACGCCACACGGCTACGGGGCAACAGCACATCGCGCGGGGCAGCCGGCACACACGCAGCTGTCTCCGGCGAGGCCCCTCCAGCACTCATGCCGTAGGAAGGAGCCGCCGAAGGCGACCGCTGAAGTCCAACGCTTTCCGAATTAACCCACTCTGCGCTGTTCTTTGCCCCCTCAGAGCTAGCATCGCTCCCATGAGTGACAAAAAGGGCGCGCGGCAACACAATCATGCGGCTCGAGATACAGTTACGTGGAAACTCAATTGTGTGGTCACTCGGGTCGTAGAGAACCTTGTCGTTAACACCAGCAGTAACTGCAATCGAGTCTAAAACACTTTGACTGCCCTCGTCATCCAATTCCAAGCGCCGTCGCGGGACGCTGCCATTTGATGAGCCACAGGAAGAAATAGGACTGCCAGTACGAATAACATCAAAGTCCTTATCACCGCGCTCACGCAACGAAACCGTCACTTGCCTTTTCTTTGTCACTCTCATATCAAAGCAAAAGCTACATTTATATTTGTGTATAAAAGTAAAAAATAAACAACAAACAATAGACAATAAAAAACCTTAAAGGTATAACGTTTCATTCCATAAGTATATATAAAAAAAAAAAAAAAAAAAAGAAATTATTTGCTTTTATTAATTTCCTCTTGCTTTGAATTAAAAAAAGATAAGAATCTTAAAATTCACTAACAACTAATATATACAAAATCGGCACCTCTTCTTAACTCTACATCATCGTTGTGAATATATACATGCATATATAAAAGTAAGGATAATAAACTCTGCTGCCTTCCCACTACATGTTCTATTCCTTTTTTTTGTGCGTGTGTGTTTTATTGTTCGTTGCGGTTCGTTGTTGTTTTTGTCTTTCACCCTCATTTTTTTTTTTTTTTCCTTTCACTTTCACATTGTTTTCTTTGTTTCTTATATCAAACATGAACCTTTTTTTTTTTTTTCGACCCGCTGCGCTTGACGCTATTCGTCTTATTAATCGCGTTCCTTTCCTTCAGCGCGTTAATTTCGTTCTGCACCTCAGCAATAGTGTTGCGGTACTCCTTTCGCTGCGCCGTCCAGCGATGGCTGTCCTCAATCATCTCTTGGAGCTGCTGTCTCTTCGCCGCCTCTCGCTGCGGGCCGTTGTTCATCATGTCCTCAAGCTGCAACTTCAGCTGACGGTGTTCCTCCTCTACCTTTTCACGTAAAGCACACTCCGCCTCAAGTCGCTCCCTCGCAAATCCCATGTCAATCTCTGTTTGTATCAGCGCGGCCTCTAGCTCGCTGTCAAGCCGCTTTTTTTCCTCAAAGCAGCGAACTTCTTGTGCGAGGCAGCTTTCCAGTGCATCCTGCAGCTCTCGTTCTCTCTTCATCGCGTCCGACTTATCCTGCTTAAACTGTATGTCAAACGCCTCCAGTGCGCGTCCAAGCTCCACTTTTTTTTGCTGAGTGTTTTCCAGCTCCATCCGAGCTTCATCCAGTTTGTACATTTGATAATGCAGTTGAATGACCCTTTTTTCAAGGTTGTTCTTTTCCATGTCGCGATAAGTTTCACGATTGCGTGCAGTAATCTTCTCAATCCGCAAGACTGTGTGGTACCCAATGCTATTGCCACCCAACACGCATCGCATAAGACTGTGATTGTTCTCTAACAACGCAGCAAAAGCATTACCGGCGTTATCAGTTAAGTGGTTTTCGGCAATGTTAAGTTTCTGCAACGTCTTGTTCCCCGCAAGAGAAACACCTAACGCCACAGCCCCACGCTCACCCATCCAGGTGTGAGCCAGGTTAAGTGACAGTAACGTTTGATTCATCTCTAGCACGTTTGCAAAAGCGCAGGCTCCTTCGTCTTTTAACACATTGCCCTCCAACGACACGTCCTGCAAATGACCATGTTGACAGATGGCCTGAGACAGCATAATGGCCCCCTTCTCAGTGATTGCATTTTTTCGGAGATGAAGCGACTTTAGAGCGCCATTAGTAGTCAACGCATTACATAATGGCATTATTGCTGCGTCATCAATGCCACAGTTGTTCAAGTTAAGGCGCACCACAATAGAATCACCAGAAAGCGAAGAAAAAAGCCGTGGCGGAAGCACTTCTTTGTGCGGTTGCATAAGTGGGTTATTGCTTAAAAGAATCGTGTGCAGCCCTGGTTGCGCTTGCATATTGGCGCGTCTCCAAATAAGCTCACCCAACGCAGTCGCAACAGCGCCAGTAAGGAAGTTGCCGGAGAGATCAATATAAGAAAAGCTGCTGCTCTGCATCGCCGCATTAATGATGCGCAAAGCCGCATCTGTTGAAAGCTTCACCTCCCGCAGCTCCAGCGTGGTCAACGTCTTTGACGTGCTAATCAGATCAGCAAGCACATCAATAGGACGCCGCAGGTGACCACCGTCAAGATTAGCGTCCAACTCAGCACTATTCAGGACGCAACCGCTCTTCCCACCACCGTCTAGCGCCAGTAAAAGCGGCATTTGATTCCTTCGCGGTGCGGAAGATGCCGGCCTGCTCGAGGCCCTAGACGGAGGCACAACGTTGAACTCCACTCCCCCCACCTGCCCGCAGCCGGCACCCCCGCAAATTGTGCTGCCGCTGAGGTCAATATGCCGCAACGTGCGACTCCGCAGGCAGCCCTCGAGCAGAATGGTGGCGCTTGCCGCGTTGATGCGATTGGCGTACGCATCCTTTAAAGAAGAACCAAGAATAAAGGTTTGCAGTTTCTTGTGGCTAGCGACAACGTAGCTCAAGGTCTGAATCCCCCGAGGACCAATATCGTTGGCGCCGAGATCAAGATAATTTAGGTTAGGAAGATCACGGACAAGATGAGCCACCATCTCGCAACCGCTGTCCCGTAGTGTGTTGCCGTGCAGATCAAGACGCATCAATGGTGAGCGATGCAACAAAGACGCAAGGCTCGCCGCAACATTCGCCCCAAGCCGCTCTTTGCGTAGAATGATTTGACGGTCACCAAAACCGTGTTCCAGTACCTCTCGAAAAAGCTTGCGAGAATCATTGCTGTTTTTTTCACCAGTGTCCTTCAGCCAAGCAAGATACAAGTCACCAAAGACTTGCTCTTCTGAAACACCAACAGAAGAAAACATTAGCAATGTGCGCTTTTATTTTATTTTTTCGCCACCTACTGCCTGCCCCTTAAAGTACGGATATTAATCTCAACGACAAACCCGCTCCTTGCTACACCTACTCAAAAAATAATAATAATAATAATAATAATAAGTAAATATAATAATATAATAATTATTATTTATTTAACTTAAACAATTCTTATTTTGCAACATACTATATTTATTTATTTTTCTTTTTTTTTTTCTAAAGATGAAAAAAAAAACATAAATACCATTATGTACACAAATAATAGTAACTATAAACCATAAATAATTGTATACACAATAAACGTGTATCAATTGTAACAAAAAGGCACACACGTGACAACACCACCAACTTTTCACATCAACCAAAAAAAAAAAAAAAGAGTACCTTATTTTTTGCCTCGTTACCAGCCGTCATAAATCGCCATCCACCCCTTTATTTTTCCTTCCTGATTTCCTCCTGTGCCTTTTTTTCTTCTTCCTCACGCAAAAGTTCTCGATCTTTTGGTGACAACCCAAGCCGTCGCCGCACATATCGCTCATTTGCCGTCCCCGTCATCACAACTGTCTGCGTGCGCAGGGGACCAAAATTCACGTGAATATCAGTGCGCTGCGACGATGGCAATGCAGACTCCAACCCCCGCACCTGATCGCGCTCCGACAAACTGACGTCAATAAGTGGTGGCAGCGCAATCTCCGTGTCGGGGTGGTCAAGATATGAGCGTCTATCAAGACGCAGATGAGGTGGTAAAAAGTCGTTACTAGGAAATGTTCCAGGTTCAAGCAGCTGTTTGTATTCACCCCACATAACAAGATAAGTGCAGCGGCTGTACGATGTGCTGAAGCCGGAGCGACGAAGCAAAAGCCAGGAGACGGCAATGCATGTAAAACCGCTCCAAAGAGCGAGTAAAACAAACTTACCACGGCTCCTCACAAATATTTGCATCTTAAACAACACAGCCTCTTTTTACTACGCCTAATCGTCCCATCGTCGAAGCATACAAAATAATAAATAAACAAATAAATAATAACAACCAGAAATAATAACAATATTAACATTCGGTTTTTATGTTCACAACGCACATCAAAAAAAAAAAAAATAAATAAATAAATAATAATACTACCAATGCCGCAATACACACTTACTAGTAATCACTATCAAATTTGAAAGTCTCATATTACCACTGACCACAAATCACGTAATGTTACACCACCACGAAGCTTTTCAACAGCAAGGCCAATAGATGAGTCGTACTCTGGTCTACGATCTGTTCCTTTTTGTCCAACATCCGCGTAATAGGCGGCAAAAGCATCTGTTGCCACTTTCTGCACAACATTCTCACCATCCTCCGCCTGTAACTTCGGCACCTCTGGACATAAAAACAACTCCGCATCGCCGCCACCACAATTGGCAGAAACACCGTCAGGTTTACCAACTTCTGTGGCAGTTGCACCCTTCTCAGTGACATCAACAGCGTCACCACACTGATTCTCCTGATGAACAATAGCAACTCCAATAATAGGGTGCGCCCTCCATGTCTTCCACAAGGAAGTACACTCCTTAAACAATTCTCGGAGTTTGTGAATAGGGTCAATACGAAAACCAAACACAAAACCTCCCGTGTTCTTTGAAACCTCAACAGCAAGCGTGACGCCACATTTTGCAGGTCTTATGCTCAACACTGTTAAATGAAAAAATGGTATTGAAACATTAAGATGCATAGAGTGTCTAGAACACCATACAATACGCACATTAGTAAGAAAGAAAGTGCCAAGGCAGCCCTCATCACCACTCACATTGGTGACGCCTCCAAATTGCGTAAATAGCTGCTCGCCCGGAAGAAGAATAAGGTTCCCATCGCGTATAAGCAAACTGCGTAGACGTAACTCGCGATACATGCGAGTAGATTCATATGCCCTCCATACAGAGCGCACAGTTGAAGAAAGACGCAGATCCCGTGCAGAGTAAGCAAAAATAAATTCAAAGCGCCCGGTGAGAAATTTTGCATTTATATAAAGCGATTCCGCAGACCCACGCAGCCGCAGATTCGCAACCCTAACATCCATACTCTGAATGCCATTGTAACCAATACTAATGTTTTTCGTCGAATTAGAGATGCTCCTCCAAATACACCGCAAATTTGTAACAAAAAACATGCCCTCTTCACCATTACTGCCTTTTGTGTCTTCAACAGAATAAAACGTCGACAAGAGAATTTCACCACGACCTGTCTGAACACTAAGTTCCCCAGGATCAAGATCAAAGCGAGCCTCACGATCATACCAAAATCTAAAAGGCACTGCAACCAACGCAATAGGATCTGCAGTAAAAAAAGAATCTGAAGGCATTAAAAAACCTTTTTCTATGTTTTTTTCTTTTTTTTCTTTTTTTTGTTTTTTTTTGTTGTTGTCGTTGTTGTGTTGATTGTTTTTCTACTTATCCTTTTTTCCCCCACACTACTTTCAATACTTTTCTATAGAACACCCCTTTTCCAAGTGTCTACAGCACCCAAAAAATAATAATAATAAGAATAATAATAATAATATGTACATCCAATATTTAAACAAGCAACACTTTTACAAATAAAGTAATATATATATATATATATACTAAATTTGCAAGTTTTTTTTTTTTTTTTTTTTTTTTTTTTTTTTTTTTTTTTTTTTTTTTTTTTTTTTTTTTTTTTTTTTTTTTTTTTTTTTTTTTTTTTTTNTTTTTTTTTTTTTTTTTTTTTTTTTTTTTTTTTTTTTTTTTTTTTTTTTTTTTTTTAATGTATTCTCTGCAATTGTTAGCTTATGCTTTATTCTTTTTTTTCACGCTTAAAAAAATCATGCTGCAAAAGACTGACCGCAGAACCACGTTCCTTTGGATCCTGCCTAAAACACTGCGCCATAAAGTCCTTAGCCGCGTCACTAATGTGGGCAGGAATAATAGGGTGATCCCCGGGGAAGTTTTGTATATGATAGAGAAGAGACGGCAACTGCAATGCATGCGTATGATTCAGGTGCGACCATGGCAGTCTTCCAGTAAGGAGCTCTGACATTGTTGCACCCACCGCCCAAATATCACTTCCGCAAGAAAAAATACCGTAACTAACACTTTCTGGTGCCATATAACGCGGTGTTCCTGAAATTCCCGTCTTAACAACTGATGCCTCATCACCCAACAACCGACTAAGACCAAAGTCTGTCACGCGCAAGACACCCATGTGATCGGCGAGTATATTTTGTGGTTTAAGATCACGATGAATAATTCCGTGCTCATGCAAACACTGCAGTGCCGATAATATTTGCTGCACATAGGAGCGAACAAGGTCCTCATGCAAGCCCGGTGCTGATGACAACTGTAACTGTGACTCTGACAAAGGCGGAGACGAGGCATTGACGCCTTTCATGACATCACTCAACGACCCGCCAGCAGCCCATTCTAAAAATAAACGTGCATGTCGTTGCCCAACGTGGTACCCAATAATTCGAATAATATTTGGGTGGCAGACACGAGAAAGCAGCTCAAACTCAGAGCGCAAATCGTCAGCATCGCTGCTGTCATACCTCCCGCCCAACCGCACCTCCTTCACAGCAACAAACTGGCCAGTGCTAAGGTTGATGCACTTAAAAACAGTCCCAAAGCCACCACGACCAAGCCGTGATACACGCTTGTATCGTTCCCCGTCGCTTGTAACAAACTCAAGCTGTGAGTGCGGCAACATCTTTGTGCCGTCAAAAAAGGTTTTCTCTTTATTATTCAATTTGTCTTTCTCTTCGTAAAAAAAAACACTACTACTTTCATGCTTCTTATCAACCAAGCCCATTATCTCGTCAGTACTACTGACACTATCATCATAATTATACATCTCACTAGTATCACTATTGTCAGACGTTCTTTGGATATTCCGAATATGATGCGCCGGTAAAATAGCAACGTCTGTGTTGCCAGGTGCAATGTTCACATTGCACTCGTTCACTGCCGAAATACCAACCATTCCCGCGTCCACAACAACACGACGACGCTGACGCAATAAACCGCGTTGGCGCTGTTTTTTCGATCGTGATGACAATTTTCCAAAAAAAAGTGACGACGTTGACGAATGTTCTCGCCAATATAACCAAAGTCGTACTCCAATAAACAACGCACAACCAGCTGATAAAACACCAACTGTTAATGGTAAAACTCGCCAACTAATGTTGATTGACCCACCAAAAAAACTTTCTTTTGATAAGGTGTCATGCACTGGCAAGTTAAAACCACAGCCAGTCACACCACCATTCACATTGCCAGCACCGGCATCACCAACACCACGCAAAGAGCGAATGCGTGGAACATCAAGATAAAACACATCGGACATGACGTTGGTTGTGCAGATATAATTGCCAAGAGTACGCAGACGCAAAAAAATAAAAATAAAAATAAAAACCTAAATAAAAAAAAAAAAAAAACTGTTGATGCTACTGATAAATTAAAGCAATTTTATACACACCAGCCCTCTTCTAAACAGCACTATTGTAAAGTATATAAACAAGCACACAACTCAGTCAAAAAAAAAAAGCAGAAACACAATTTGACAAATTTATATAAATAAGCATCAATATACACGCATATAATATATATATATATATATGTATATGCTTACAACCTTTGCTACTCACCATATTAATCAACAAATACTAAACCCGGTTAATGTTACTAGTGCACAACCCTCCACTAATTACTGCTACTACCATAACACACACACACACACGCGGACCCCTTCACACACAAAAAAAATAACAAAAAAGTGCATAACAAGAAACAAAAAAAAATAATAATAAAAACTTGCTGAATCATACAAATACATATACGACTTTGTTGCACCAAATATCTTTTTGTTTCAAAGCAGTTAGTCAACTCTAAGTTTGCGTTGTTTGTTTTCTTGTCAGTGCCTTTTTTTTTTTCCTTTTAAATCTTTTTGCTACCACTGCCCAACGTTATTTAGCCATATATACATATACATAGATATATAGATGCATATACATATATATATATATACTCATTTATATTACTAAATCTTGTTGGAAAGTTTCCGCCACTCTCTCATATTCTTCACAAGAGCCTTGTGATCTGCGTTTCCCGTAAGTTCCGCGGCGCGCTCGTAAATATCAAGAATGCGATTGTCACCATTGTACTCGTGCACAATACGCGACCACTCCTCAAGCTGGTCCAAGTCACTGCATGCCTTAATCGCGTCCGAGGTAATGTGACGTGATGGATCCACATCGTCAAGAATCTCCGTCACAACCTCTTTGAGGTCCTTTTCGTAGTTTGACGACTTTGCCTCTGCCGCGTACTCCTTTTCCACGTTTTGCACAATGTCTATCATCTCGCGCCGCGCCGCTGGATCATTTGCTGCGACTGTTTGAAAGTCGTCAAAGTATACAATGTGATATTTCTCCGGCAGCCATGCAGTAAGACGTGAGCCAATCTCCGCGCGGTCGGCAGGATGCAGCTCGGTGTTAACATTCCACCGCGCCTTCTCACGCAACGAGTTCGGTGAACCACCGGGGAGGATATCAAGACGATTGTCTTCAGCAAGCTCATTGGCGCGAATGCACTTAACGTATTTCATCTCAGCCTGCACGTGCTCCTCGTCAAAAATGCGTGCAATCATGGTGTTCTCAACCCGTTCGTCAGCGGCGGCACTCTTTTTCTCCTTCATCAGCTGCTGCGCGCGGGCCACGGTGTTCGACTGCTTCTCTAGACGAAATCGTATCTCATTCCCAAACTCCTTGCGGTTTAGATGGCCATTCAGACGGTCGGCGTCAAAGAGCAGGCACTCATAGCTGCTCGCAAAGTCAATGTGCGGAAGTAACGACCTCGCAAAGGCCGTCTCTTCCGGCGTGCGCTCGCGCGGACGCATCCAACTCGGCGGCTCTCCAGTAAACTTGTAGTTGTGGCTGTCAAGCTCCAGCGCGTGACCGTACCAGCGGTCATGGTCGTAGCGCCGTTGCTGTGCAAGCGGTTGAGAAGCCGCAGTCGCCGTAAGCACTGCAGCAAGTGATCGACGAGCAAACATATCGTTTCCTTTTTTATCACCTATTGTTCGGTCCTTTTAAATTTATTTAAATTATTATTATTATTTTTTTTTTTTTTTTTTGGTCCTGTAAATCGCTTGTTTCGTCTATTACTACTCCCTTTCCCTACCTATATATATATATAAATAAATATATATATATATATTATTTAGTTGTATTTCTTATCGTTTTCAGTTATATTAAATAAAAACCCCTCAAGCAAAAAAAAATAAAAAAAAAAAAAAAAGTGCGTATACAAATAAAAATAACAACTATTCGTTACCACAATATAGATACAGACATACCCAAAAGCAATTATAACCCTAAAAGGAAAAAAAAAAAACACTTTATTGATATGTCACCTAGCATGCATATGTATTCCACCTCCACCCCTTTTCCACCCTCTTCTCAGCTCTGAACAACAACAGTAGAGCCACTCCTTCCACTGCCGCAGAAAAAACAGACGCACACTCACAGATATCCACAGCCAAAAAAAAAAAAAAAAAATGAAGCAATTAAACATACCACAATACAAATCAAAAACATCAATATTAACATAGATATTAAAAAAAAAAAAATAATAAAAAATAAAATAAGCTTTTTTCTTTCTTTTTTCTTTTTTTTTTTTTTTTTTTTTTTTTTTGTTTTTTGTTTTTCAAGCTTAGGCGGTTTTGCAAAACGCTTCCTAAAGTCGTGGAGACACATTCCTCATGTAGCACTCACGCATAGCAGCATTAGCCTCCTCAACAAAACCATGATTGAAAACATGTGCAGTCAGTACTGGAATAGGTGCCTCGCGACGCGACAACAGCACAGACCCAAGCACTTTTTGACGTGTAACAGAAAGTGGATTCATCGTTTCACTAAAGTCGTCACATTTAACGTAGTCATCACTACGCCAGTAATCAAGTTCCCGTGGTAAATCCTTTGCCTTAGATACGGCTCGCAAAAGTGGAAGAAGGTCCAAAAGTGCACAATCTTGATTCAGTAGCTTTGTCTCCGCAATGCCGCGTTCAATTGAATCCTGGATCTCCGCATTATCTTTTCCCTTGTCCCCACTCTTCTCAATAACTCGAAGTGCCTGTTGATATTTCAAAAGTACATCGTCATCAGAAAAAAATGGAGAAATTTTTATGCCATTGCGTGGCTGAAGAGGGAAGCTGCGCACATTATCATCAACCATAACAACACGGTGCAAAGGACGACCAATCATTGGGAGGTATTTCATATAATTTTTCTCCACTAGCGTCTGTGTCCGTGAAAGCGCAAAAAAGTTTGCGTGCCGTGTCGACGGATTCCCAGCAATGTCATTCCGCACCTCCTGTACATTGTAAAACGACCGCGGCAGCCCCAACACCTGCACCTCAATCGCGTCCACCACAGCCGAACAATAAGAAGCCGTACCCGCAGTCCAGAAAACAATCTCATACAACTCCTTCACCTCCTCCAAAAACTCCTGCAAGTGCGGCCGGAGAAGCACAGCAAAACCCACCGTATTATCCGTCGCCTCATACATTGCATAAGTGTGGAGAAGTGTCTCGTCAATGTCAAGAACAAGTGTTGGTTTGCCAACATTATGTGGCAGCGGATGCGGAAGAGGAAGAGGCCACACGGGCGAAAACTCCTGCCGCAAACCAAAAGCCGCAATTGTCCGCAGTTGCTGCACCATGGAGTTCATCAGCACTTTACAAACGATATATATGTAAATATACCTGTATCGGTGAATTGCCTTTAACACCAAACAAACCAAAACAAAAAAAAAAAGGCTTTAGAAATCGCGTTTGTTTGTTTGTTTGTTTGTTTTTTTTTTTTTCACAATTTGAAATATATGCAAGCACCGCAATTTCATCCATACAAAAAGCAAAAGAAACACATAATACCTTACCATCACCCACCCTTACATGATATGGCAATTTTGGCCAGTAGATACACAGTACAAATAAAAATAACAACTATTCGTTACCACAATATAGATACAGACATACCCAAAAGCAATTATAACCCTAAAAGGAAAAAAAAAAAACACTTTATTGATATGTCACCTAGCATGCATATGTATTCCACC
>JAWVMR010000142.1:0-20579 GCA_036321205.1 Trypanosoma caninum | reverse complement strand
GCATCCTTGCCAGCATTTCCGAAAACCGGCTTGGTGGGACGGGGTGCGGCCCAGATTCTTGTGAGGATGGCAGCCGGCAACCCGCATGGGGCAATGCATGCGTATAGCTATATAATTGCGTGTGCACGCACACGTTGTGTTCCGGGGGGTGGGGGGAAATGCCCGCATTGGCCAACGTGAGCGGTTTCCGCTTTTCGCACTGGCGGGTTCTTTTTGCCTTCCCAGCGCCGCATAACAATGGGGGACCGCAGGCTTTGTCTCGCCAGCCCCCGCCTTGCGGCAACGAGGTGTCGAAGGCGCTGCTGGTAGGCGGGTCGTCAAAAATAAACGGCGGGGTCCGCAAGAAACAAAAAAAAAAAGATAATGTCGTATGTTTTTCGCCGGCTTGGGGGCACGGCTTGCAATCAGCGAAGGCGTCCGCGTGGAGGCTTGGGCCGCTGCCGCAGCCACCATGGAACACGCACGGTCGGCCATTCATTTGCCGGAGGGCGTTGGGCCAGCACTGGCACGAGCGTGCCTGCCGCCAGTGCGCGCCGTCGTGTCCGATGATCCGGACGCGCCCAAGCGTGACAAAGAACCGCCCTTCTTCGACACGAGGCCAAACACACACGCGCTGGGCTTGGGCTTGCGAGATCCCGTTTGATACCCGCAGCGGTGCCAAGGTGACGTGCGCCACATCGAGAATGCAGGCCGCGCGTCTTTTTTTGAGCTACATAGAGGTTTGGCATCTTCCACGGCGTTGGTGTACGCCAGCCTATCGTGTGTAAAAAAGGCGTTTGGTTGCAGCCCCAGCGGTTCATCAGCGGGAAGTGCCGCTTTAAAAGGGGTGCGGAAAGCCGCGTCGGCAGCTAGATGTTCATGCCATTTTCGATGGCGACGCTAACGTTATTGGGCGAAACAAATGCGGCAGGCCGCACCCGGTGTGGGGCAGGCGCTTCGCCAGATGGCTTGCGGAAGTTTTGGAAGCAGCCGCGCGCATACAACGGCCAAAACTCCGGCGGCGGCATCCAGTTGAAAAGGGCACCCGCAAGCAATGCCGCACGGCGAGTACGTGCGGCGCGCCACCCAACGCAACCCGCCGCTAAAAACTGATGTGCGGCCCCCGCATTGCACAGGCGGGCGCAAGCCACCTCACCCGGCTGCCCGCAGGCCGCATGCGCAAACACAGAGATTCTCACACGCTTCCTGCAAGACGGGTGGGGCGTAAGAACTTCCTGGTGGCTGTCGCCATTGTGCTGGGTGAGACGTTTGTTTTTCTTGGGCACGTCAGCGGGCGCCAACGCTATCAGCAGGGTGGGTTTGTGCCACGCCAATTTAATGATATCCTAAGGGTGGGGGTTTGCTTCGGTCCGAAAGCAAAAGAGTTTAGTGTTTGCCCTTGCCGTTATCACGGCGAGAAGGGCTCGGCATACTAATCACCCATCTACCAGCAACGCCTTCGACACCTCGTTGCCGCAAGGGCATTAGGGCGTTCATGGCATGTGCCGGGCGACGGCAATACGTGCGTATACAATAATTTATCAAGACAAAAAACTCGTTATATAAGAGGGGAAAAACACGTAACAAGTAAAGATGACTCTCCACGCCCATTTTAAGTATAGAAAAACATAATAATGCAAAATACAATAAATACAAACACTCAATTCAATTATAATTCTAAAAAATAAACAGTTTGTTTGATACATCAAAGAATAATCGCCTTTTCAAAATTTACTGTGGGAACGCACAAAAATAAAATAAACAAAGAGGGAAAGGAATATTAAATATAACTCGGACGCTAGCGCCTGTACCTTGTCCTTTTTCAATTTTCCTGCTTGTGCTATCCTCATCGCCATATGCTGGGCGCTTACTTTTTGCCTCAATAACTCTACGCGTTGTTTCCGTCATTCTTCGCACCGCGTCGCTGTGTGCCTTCAGCGCCGCCCGCGCCATACCTTTCGCAACCCGCAAAAAAGCATTCATCAGCTGCGCCTTCAATCTCAGTTGGTCTATTTTGATTTCATGGCGCGTCGTCTGTTCGTCCATCATCACAAGCTTTTCCGCCATCGTGTTAATATCGCCCGATCCTCTTTGCAGCTTTTTTACTTTACCCAACAACGCAGCTGCCTTTTCTGCAGCAACTGTCACTTCTTTTGTCTCGTCAAACATATGAGCATATGTGGTCTTTTTTTGCTCTTCTTTTTCTTTTTTTTTGAAGCCATTCATCAACTTCAGCGCGTCCATTGCAAGCTTTTGCGCCCTCGCCGCATCTTTCGTTGCATTAGTTAGCGCCAACAAAAGCTCCTTTGTGTCATACAAAATAGTAGTAAAAAAATAGTCGTCTTGCAAAATACTTTCAACACTTTGGGCATGTAATGCCGCCATTGATAAATTTAACACAACGTATTGCGATGACTTCCTTGCAGTGTTTAATTTGCCCAGCATTGCTCGGAGAACAGTAATAACATAGCTTTCCCCCGCAACCTCTGCATCAAAAGAGGACACAACTCCACTGAGGAGAGTTAACGAAAAAAGTAAAATATATATATATATACCGCCTTTCGTCATCAATAATTCTTATTTACGTTCTATTTCAAATATGTATCACCAATTTATATTTTCCTATTAATTTCCACACACCAACACTAAAAAATAAAAAAATAAAAACAAATTATAGAGCTTGTAAACACACATAAAAGCACCCCTGCAGTATACTAAAAGTTAATACACATATATATTTGTTTCACTGTCGCCAAAAAAAAAAAAAAAAAAAAAAACCTAACATATTTTTTTAAAGGTAAAAGTTTACCCTGAATGTCCCCTATTTATGCTGTTCACCACATCCCCGCTTTNCATAAACAATAGTAATGGGGCCGCCACGTCCACCGCAGAAAACACACCCATATCCGGGATTGGGGAAAGGAAGGGGACCCAGACCAACCAAAACAAAATCAAAACCATCAGCACACCTATCAAACAGTGAGCGGGACCAACCCGCGTCCTCGTCATGGCTTTGGGCGCATCCTTGCCAGCATTTCCGAAAACCGGCTTGGTGGGAGCAGCAAGCCTGAGGCGTTTGCGGGGGAATACCGCCAGCCTGTCACTGAAGCACACCTCCTCCCTTTTAAAGCCCGCCACAGCCACAGAAAGAACCCGGCCGTCGCGTTGCCGAGCGCCCAAATAAGCAGACCGATGCCACCCCGCACCGGAGACTCATCTCGCGATGCCCATCCCCCATGGTGTGTTTTCCGCTGGGCATTTTCCAACTCATGGCGTGGGGAGCAGCCCCATAGCGCACTGCTGCGGTGAGCGTCTGCACGGGGGGTTTCCCACCACGATGGGAACAGCCACCGTTTTTTCGCTTTCCGGCCGTTCCCCGCACCCCCGCCGCCTCGTTTGGATTGTTGTGCGTGTGCCCCGCAACGGGCGTACGTCCTCCACCCTCCCCGGGTCATTTGGCTACCGACTTTTGCACCATTTTTGTTCCGCCATTTCTCTTCGCGTATTCCGCCTCCCGCCACTGGCCACAGCGGCGTCCTGGTCCGGGTGGGCCAAGTCCGTCTGCCCGACAACCCGCCGCATGTCGCACTCCTTCCCGCAAACTGGGCAGGCGTCTTTTCCGCGGCATTTGCTCGTGTGACGGGTGGCCCTCCGACTTCTGCTGGGCCCCGGTCCTGCGGGTGTGGCGTGTTGGCCCAGCCTTGCCGCGAAATCCGTGACAATGCCTTAGGCGTTCCGGTGATGTTCCTGCCGCGGGCGCGGGCCAGCCCCTCCTGATCATGCTCCTCGCCACAGCCCATGTGTCGCGCATGTTTTGCCACACTCGTGCCGCGCTGTCGTGTTATGTCTTCTCCCTCTGGCTCGTTGGTTTTGGTGCCGGTGGCTTTGAGGATTGCGTCGGATGCGTTTCCGCACGTGTGACTGCGCAGCTCCTCACCCCCAAAACCCGGCGCATCGATGACACCCGCGCCACCTTTATCTGCACTGGCCGCTCGAGCGCAGTGTTTGGGGCACTTGGTGGGGCACCCCCGTTCCGCCGCGAACCCCCATCGTGTAAGTTGCTCTAGTCAGTTATACATGAACACCTACATATCGTATATATTTATATGTGTGTAGAGCATTACAAGACAGTAAAATCATTGGCATTAACTAAGACTGTTATTTGGTATTTTCATATATCTCCAATTATTGACAAAGCGTATGAGCGCGTGGTCACGACCCACAAAATCAGCAACTGCAGAAATGGCCACGGGACCAAACGGCACCTGCAATGTGCTGAGTTTCACCGCCTCCGTTAAACAACGTTCAATGTCACCAGCAAGAAAAAAAGTCACGACAAGAGCACAGCGGTGATTATGGCTGTGTGGGTCCGCTGCAAGGACCTCCTGCAATTTCCTCTCGCTACATGTGTCACTGCGCCATGTTATTGGCAAAGCGGAAATCATTTTATAAACAGCCCGCACGCACGAAGCATCGCTGCCAATCTCGTCGCAAAATGCGGCGTAAGAAGTCTGCAGTCGCTGCATGTGCCCATCAGCGCTCTTCCCGTCTACTATCAACGCAAGCGCCGCCCACGCCAAAGACAGCGCTGTACTGCCGTCAAAATTGTGAGCCCCGTCGCAGTGCTGCGCGACCGTGTCAAGAACGTCGAGAGCACGTTGAAAAATTTTGCCGGCATACTCGTGCTTTCCTTGCGCCATGAGCCGCTTCCCAATACTGACCAACCTCGACACATCCACCGATATGCGAGGCTCCTCCTCAACAGGTTCATGTGACGACGACGGCAAGAACGGTGAAGATGTTGAAGGCAATGACCGCTCTAGTGATGACGAGAGAGCCGCGTTCATGCAACCACCACGCTGATACGACGCTAAACACTCGCACACACGCTCCACACCGTCAATCATGGCAGACCATGACGCCTTGAGCATGTCAGCAATCTCCTGTCGATACACAACCAGTAGCAGCGGCGTGCCTGGCTCTTTCCCAAGCTGCTGTCGCGCCGCTTCAAAAGCCTGGCCGCCACAATCCCAGAAATGCAGCTGAACCCTTGTGCCGTATCGCTCGGTCGCAGCCCGCACGGCGGCCTCAAGCGCCCCCAATCCGGCAGCAGTCACTTCAGTGTCAAGACCACCCTCATAACACAACAAAAGTCGGTCGTTACCATCAGGAGCAAAAATAGAGCGAAATTCCTCCACACTGCAGATGACACTTGAAGAAAACGTGTGTGTAGTCATTAAACACTCGTAATCGCAAAACTTATTTACACTGAATAACAATAATATAAGCAATAACAAAAATTGTTATTAGTATAGTAAACAAAGCAAAATATAAAATAAAATAAAACATTAACATAAAAAAAAAAAAAAAGCGTGTATAATCAATAATAATATCAATACGTACAAGACGCGTAGTAAAAATACTGTACATTCATGTGGTTTTGTGATCCAGCGATGGCAATCGCAAAGTAACATAATGATAAAGTTCCCGTGGATAAGCACTAACACACTTGCCAGACTCATACATGACATACACTTTCTCACTGCCAGATGTGTATACCCCCTCGCCGTGTGGAAAACCATTTTGCCATTTTCCGCAAAACGTAGCCCCGCCGCGCGTTTTGATCTCACCAATACCGTGTTTTTTGTCGTCAACCCACTCACCAGCATACGTTACCTCCTCAGAGTAGTACACACCATGCCCCCAACGCTTTCCATTGCAAAACTCACCTTCATATTTCTGGTTTTGTGAAAAATTAATAAATTCGCCCTTACCGTGATACATTCCATTTTTCCATGAACCCTTGTAAGTGCTCCCGTCACTGTACTTGCATTGCCCAAATCCCTGAATAGTCCCATAACGCCATTCTCCCTCGTAGTGCAAAAGCATACTTGTATACGTGCCTGTTCCGTGTCTGAGCCCATGCAACCAGTCACCTGTGTACGTATCTCCATTGAAATACGTCATGGTCCCGCGTCCGTGCTCATAACCATTGACCCACTGCCCCTCATACTTTCCACCGCTAGGCAAAATGTACGTGCCTGTGCCGTTGTAGACACCATCGCTCCACTCACCCTTGTACACATGCCCATCACCATACACATACTCACCATAGCCCTGCAGGCGGCCATCTACAAATTCCCCCGTGTACATACCCTCCGGCTCCACCAACTCCCCACGACCGTGCCACTTGCCGTCCTGCCATCTCCCACTGTAAATTGTGCCAAAATCAGGACTGTAGCAAGTGCCAGTCCCGTTACGCAACCCAAGAAACCACTCACCCTCGTAAATGTCGTTAGCCATCACCCGCTTGAGATAACCCGTGCCATGCATGCGCCAACTCTTCCAGTTACCCTCGTATGTGTCACCGTTATCAAAAACCATTGACTGATATCCCTCCGGACGCATCGTGGCCTGCCCTTCAGCAAAAACTATAACAATACGTTCAAGAAGTTTCAGTGTGATCTCAGAGGCCTTCATATCAACCCGACCCATCTTTTGACGTCGCTCAATCTGTGCACAGATCAACTTCTGCCGAGCCCTTTTTTGCCGCAGTCCCTCTGCGTTCTCATCCTCCCGTGCACAGAAAGACATCCTTGCCGTTTTTTGTGCATTGAGAGACTCGCGAAGAATATCAGCACCGTTAGATGGAAATGCAAGCAGGTCTAACGTAGAGGGCTTTGCGACAGGCAATAACGACAACATTAAACAACGTAACTATCCCAGTAAAACTATACACACCAAAAAATCGTATTCCTTTTTTTTTCTTTTTTTACGTGGCTTTGTCGCGACAATAAAAAAAAATCAGAATTAGTAAAAGCAGCAATAATAGCAAAAATATATACTAATAATAATATAAAAACTCATAAAAAAATTTAAAAAAAAATGATGTATTTAACAGGTATTCCTCCCCAAAAAATACACCAGCAAAAACAAAACGGTATCAAAGTAATAATAATAATAATGACAAATTCGCTCGGCATATATATATATATATATATATATATTGTCGTTAGTAACTCCAATGGCCTTATTCTCTTTATTAATATCTGTTCTATCGCTTGCCACTACCACCTCACCTCTCAAACCTAAAAATAAAGCAAAATAAAACCTCTAAATTGCTCTACTTCCCCCGCATCTGCATCATGACGTTTTTGAATTCTTCAAACGACACTTCACCGTCACCGTCCTCATCGGCCTCCGCTATCATCTCCTGCAGGACGTCATCGCCGGGGTTCTCGCCCAGCAGCTTTGCAACCTCCTTCAGGTTGGCAAACGAGATCCTGCCCTTCTTGTCAAGATCAAAGAGCTGAAACGCCTTCAATATCTCCTCCGGCGAGTCCTTAGGCGCCATGCGCGACTTCACGATTTCCTCAAACTCGGCGTATTGCACCAGGCCATTGGACTTCGTTGCCACCTTGCGGATCATCATCTCCACCTCATCGCGCGGGATGTCGCCAAAGCCGAGACCCTTCATTGCAAGCGCCACCTCTTCCGCGTTGAGTGCACCTGTGCCCTCAGAGTCGAAAATATTAAACGCCTCGCGAATCTGCTCGTCGGTAAGAGCGGCCATTAAGTCTGCCACAGAACGCCTTTTTAAACACCTCCAAAAAAAAAAAAAAAAAAACTGAAAGCCTTTTTAAAAGAAATAAAAGGTTTTGCTTGTTTTTAAATTTAAAATGTTTGTTTTTCTACTTGCAAAATTTGACTATAAAACGCAAAGACTATCACAAAAATAAAAAATAAAAGACCATTATCAGTTCTAGCAGCGATAAACAATATATATATATATATATATATATATATATATACATGCTTGGTCAAACACCAACAACCAAAAAAAAAATTTTTTGTTGCTAAAAAAACTATGGTGAGATAACACTCCTTGTGTCTTCTCATAACCTTTACCCATCTCTCAAATTCTATATAAACATTCTTCAGACACATACATACAAATAGGTCTCCAAAAAACGCTAATACAGTATATATAAAATTGGCAACAAACCTTTTAAAAAATTGCTCTACTTCCCCCGCATCTGCATCATGACGTTTTTGAATTCTTCAAACGACACTTCACCGTCACCGTCCTCATCGGCCTCCGCTATCATCTCCTGCAGGACGTCATCGCCGGGGTTCTCGCCCAGCAGCTTTGCAACCTCCTTCAGGTTGGCAAACGAGATCCTGCCCTTCTTGTCAAGATCAAAGAGCTGAAACGCCTTCAATATCTCCTCCGGCGAGTCCTTAGGCGCCATGCGCGACTTCACGATTTCCTCAAACTCGGCGTATTGCACCAGGCCATTGGACTTCGTTGCCACCTTGCGGATCATCATCTCCACCTCATCGCGCGGGATGTCGCCAAAGCCGAGACCCTTCATTGCAAGCGCCACCTCTTCCGCGTTGAGTGCACCTGTGCCCTCAGAGTCGAAAATATTAAACGCCTCGCGAATCTGCTCGTCGGTAAGAGCGGCCATTAAGTCTGCCACAGAACGCCTTTTTAAACACCTCCAAAAAAAAAAAAAAAAAAACTGAAAGCCTTTTTAAAAGAAATAAAAGGTTTTGCTTGTTTTTAAATTTAAAATGTTTGTTTTTCTACTTGCAAAATTTGACTATAAAACGCAAAGACTATCACAAAAATAAAAAATAAAAGACCATTATCAGTTCTAGCAGCGATAAACAATATATATATATATATATATATATATATATATATATATATATATAGCATGTAAAATATAAAAATACCCACAAGTTTAAACAAATGCGAGAAACTAGCAAGTTATTTCACTCATGTTTTTTCAACTGTGATGACGCCACAGCGTTTCTGTCGGCACCCACACACATATGCACGCACGTCTGCCAAAGCTTTCCCCACGCCATACCAGACTACTCACGCTTTCCTATCCTTTTCTCTTTCTCTTTCCATCACCCTCGTTAGCTTTTCTTAAGAATGCTCCTCCACATTCTGCACGGCCAGAAACAAAATTGCGCCTATGATCGACCCTACCGCCTCAGCTGCCCAGTAGACCCAAAGCGACAACATTGGTGTGCAACCCGTACGCGAAAATGACAGCAGACAACGAACAACAATCAAAGAAGTGGCAATAGCAGGATTAAAAACTCCACCTGAAATAGAACCGCATGTCAAACCCCCAACAAGCACTGCGGAGCCAATCGCAAAACCGTAAAAATTGTTATTACGCTGCTTACTTACCTCGACGTGCAGAACAACGGAAGTCAAAAGAAAGGTAAAGACACTCTCAGCCAAAAATCCACGCAGCATCTGCAAAAAGCCCAGACCCATATTTGGTACAGGAAAGTCGTTGCCCTTGATAAGTACACAGTAGAAAACCGCAGCCACACCACCAAGCATCTGTGCAATAAAGTAAAAAAACATACGTGCCTTACCAAAGTTGGAACAGCTAAGAAACACTGCAAAAGATACCATTGGATTCATATGCCCCCCACTCAAGTAGCCAAAAGTGAACACCAGCGACATAAAAAAAAATCCTACAGAAAACGGAGCCATCTCCGGGTTGTTGATGTTGCTGAGAAGTACATTAAGCACCAATAAGAATGTCCCTATAAACTCCACAATAACTGCGGACATAAATTCGCTAAAGTAACAGCGCCGCAAAAAAAAAAACCTGCTACCGCCAGCTGAGGGAGTCTCATCGTTACCCGCAGTTGTCTCTCGATGCACTAGCTGCGTCTTTACGGCGTCAGGCGCAATCATATTTTTTAGAGAGGAAGGAAAGAGAGGCTTCTTTTTCAGAAGCTTCTTAAAAACACAGCTAAATGTTTCAAATAGAAAAGATGATAAAACAACAGCAAGTAGACACATAAACAAGCATATATATGTAGAAATACAGATATAGATACAGATAGAAAGATATGTACTTACTTATACAGCGTCAATCACCATCCTTCAGTCCATACTTTCACTCTTTCCACTCCTTTTTGTCTTTTTTCTACCCCTTCTCAGTTGTTTGTTTTGTTTGTTTGTTTGTATTTTGTTGATGTTTTAGTTGTTGTTGTTTTGTTTGTTTGTTTGTTTTTTCAATCTTTCACACACAAAAACACGTAAACATATCAGATATATATATATATATATATGTATATATGTATATATGTATATCATTGTTGTTCTGCTCCACATACTTGTTTACATAACCTCTGGTAATAGCCGCCTCTTCCTCTCCCTCCCTCACGCAACATCCAACAGCGTCACCTCGAATACAATGACGGTGTCGGGAGGAATCATCCCAGGGAAGCCCGTGGACCCAAACGCTAACGACGGCGGCATGGTCAATCGACTCCTCTCCCCCTTTGACATCTGCACAATTCCCTCGTCCCACCCTTTAACCACCTCCCCGCAACCTACACGAAACACAAACGGCCTCCCACGTTCGATTGTAGAATCAAACTTTCTACCGTCAGGAAGAAAGCCCACGTAATCAAGTGTCACAATGCTACCTTGATGCGGGATTGTCTTCCCATCGCCCTCAATAATTTTGTCCATCAACACACAATCACCCGAAGGCATTTTTTTTTTTTTCTTTTTTTTTTTTTTTAACTCCTATATAATTTCGCTTACTATTCTACAAAAGCATTGTTACCAAAATAATAATAAACAGTATAATACATTTATATTACACACATAGATATATAACACTGAAAATCTACAAATATAACAGCAATTTTTTAAAAAAATGCACCCTTTGAATAAAAAGGAAAGTCGTATTATAAAAGATAAAACATTGTTTTTGGTCCTGAAGCAAAAAAAAAAAAAAAAAAAATTAGGCAGAAGTAGTGTTGATAACTATTCCATTCCATATAAATAAATACATATACCTATATATATATATATATATATATATATATATATATATTATTATGTTGACACATCTAGTATAAATTAACAGTTCTCTGAAAACACGTAGTGTATCATTATAAGATTCACTGCAGCTTCACCTTTGCCCTCTCTCTTTCTACTTTTGTTTGGTTTGTCTGCTTAATTTTGCGTGTTTCAAGAACTCTTTAACCGTACACCAAATCGTATACATAAATACATACATGTATAAATAAATATATATATATATATATACAAATCAATAAAAATAATAATAATAATAAAGATTATGTTCCACCACTGTTTCAAGTATTAAAATAAAAGAAGATGTATATATATATAAAAAGCACTAATGTGTAGAAATATATGTGCGTATGTAGCTTTTTTTTTCATTATTATGTTTTTGTTCAACAAAAAAAATATATAAAAAAAAAACAACTCATATTCTACGTCATGTAAATAAAACAAAAAAAAAATTTATCTAAAAAAATTTTTTTACAATACAAAAAAAAAAACAAAAAAACATATGTACATATATATATATATAAGGATGTTTTCCTCTCAACAATGTGATGCATAAAATAACATATAGAGAACAACAAAGAGAGTAAACTGGCCACACAACCATCTTCGTTTCTATCAGAGTAATGAACCCGACGTCTTTCCCCCATAGCAAACCCCTTGTTTCCCACCCACTACCCAAAAAAAGAAAAACAAAAAAAAAAAAAAAATCAATTTTATTTTAAAAGTTTGTTTAGCATAATTCTGTTATTCATTTTGTTTTTATTTTTACTATCTTATTAGTGTTATTGCTATTGTATATAGTTCTTTTCCTTTTTGGACTTGTCCTTTTTGTTAAATTCCAGTTTTTCAACTTTTTAAGTTAGCAATGTTCAAAAAAAAATTCATTTACACAGACAATAAATATTTAAAGAAAAAAAAAAAAACTTGATTTGGGGGTTTGTTTGCTTATTTTAATTCTTATTTATTCATTCTTTTTATTTTTTTTTTTTTTTTTCTTCGTCTTTTTTACATTGTTTTTTTAAAGAAGTGGGAAAGAAGATAAAAAAATTCGGTTTTTACTTTTTGTTTCTTTTTGGGTTTTTTTCATTAAGTTTGTTTTACTCTGCTTGTTGTTCAAAGAAAAAAAACAAAAAAAATCTTTTACAATTACTTTCAACGCTTGTTTAATCAACAAAAGCAACCCATTGTGAGTCAATTACATACGGTCAAAAAGCCCAATAAGTGAGATAACTGACCATGTTAGTTAAAATACATTTTTTTTTTGTCTTTTCCTTTACAATTTCGCCAAAATCCAAAACAAGACATCCTTTACCCCACATTTTAACAACCCAGCCACTGTTACATTGTTTACCAAAAAAAAAAAAAAAAAAAAAAAAAAAACTTAACGTAACAATAATGTTAAAAAAGAGAAGAACAAAAAAAAAAAAAAACATCACTCACTTTCCGCGTAAAAGAAATCGACCTAGAACTCTACTCGCGTACGGGTTATGCTGCCACTGCACAGACTGTCTTGTGTTCTCCGCGTTTGTTACTTGCGGAACGTATGGAGGCAGCGACGGCGCGCAGGAACTCATTGTCAGCGACCTGTGCGGCCCCACCGCGGCGATGGTCGACGGCTCCCCCGCAGTGTTGTGCTTCTCCACCGAGTGGGGCACCTCCACCACCAGCGTGTTGCGGGGCATGTGCTTGGGCCTCCCCGGCGCAGCACCCAGCAGCTGGGCGAGACGGGACAGATCAGTCTTGTTTTCCTTCGACACCAGCCACACACCCTCCACACCTCTTACGCTGTCAAAAAAGGCACGATGGTCGTATGAAAGAAGATGTGATGCCGCATTCTTCCGTAGCACCACCCACGCACAGCCTTTTCCGTGATTTGAACTCTTGTTGCGGTGATTTTCTGCGGAAACCAGTGAACTGGGCAACTGCCCCAAAACTGTCAATAAAAACCATTTGATCATTGGAATGGTACCATCACGGCGAAGCTGGCCAACAAATAGACGCCTCAAGCCGTAAGCTGAGCTCTGACAACATTGCTTTAAGCCAACCGCACCAATGTTTGATGATACTCCGCATCGTTGGCAGACAAAAAAGCCATGCGCACGTGACAGATAAGCCTCAACATAACTTTCATTAGCCATAAGATCTTCTTGGCATGGAATAAACACAGCTGGTTTATTACTTCGCAAAAGTCGGCACACCGTGACAAACTCTAGTGATAGTAAAAAAAACTGTTTGTTTACAGCACGAATTTGAAGAACACACCTCCATGGTAAAAAACTGAATACGCGTAACAAGTCTTTCTCTTGAAGAAAAGCAGAGGAAAACATTTTTGTGACCTCGTCTTCAACCTGAAAATGGTTGTTAACTCGGTCAGCCAAACTGTCAGTATCCCCTGCGGAGGACATACTGGAGTCAATATCAAATATCGATTTCGGCACTTCGCGTGAAGAAAGGGGTGCATGATTAATATTCAGTACACTCATCTCCAGTGCAAGACACTCAGTGCTAAGCATCTCACGCTCCAACACTTGAACCGCAAGTGCCGTTTCAGCAGCAAACTGAAGCATCGCAATGCCAATTCTTCTGTTCGCTAAGTCACAACCATAAGAACGTTGCGATCTGACAGAAATTGATCCAAGTCTTTTGGTGTTTGTGCAGAATCTTCGTGCCCTTGCCTCCTTCTTTGTCACGTATCCGCCACGTGCATTCATTGGTAAATTAACAAATCTGTATTTATTACTTTTTTCATACACACACACAAAAAAAAAAAAATCAAAAAATCAAAAAATTGTAACGTCTTAATACATACATATATATCTATACTTTTGTGTAGTTTATACAAGTATATAAAAATAAAACGTAATAATATATAATGTTATTCTTTCGTCATCCTCCAGCAAACCAAAAAAAAAAAAAGAGACCGCCTAATACCTTGGTGAAATAAGATCAAGAACCTCTTTTCCAGGCATCATGTGTAAAGCCCGTTCACCAGAAAGAGCCCTCTCCGTTTCCTCAAGCTTTGGGCCACTGCTTTGCCCACAATCTGTGACCCATGCACGACCCACAGGTGTACCACAACGTGATCCACATAAAGCTGCTATTCGCTCCACAACGTCCCATCCCTCTGTTACTTGCCCACAAACAACAAATTTTCCGTTTAAATGTTCGTTCTGTTTCAGATTAAAAAAAAATTGAGAGCCATTTTGATTGGGGCCGCTGTGAGCCAAAGCCACAGTTCCCAAAAGATGTTTTCCGGCTTTTCCCTCAAAACTCTCGTCAGGAAACGGAAACCCAAAAGCACTAACATTACCGCGGCCATCCTTGTTCAGTATATCTCCTCCTTGCACAATAAAACCTGGTATAATTCGGTGAAATGGAATCCCTTTATAATACAAAGGACACTGACTAAAGCCACGCTCACCTGTACAAAGCGAGCGAAAGTGTTCTGCTGATTGAGGAACAGTATCGTGAAAAAGCTCCACAGTTATTCGACCCAACGCATCCCCCTCGACAGTGACATCCAAAAAAACAAATGGGTTAGCCTCATTCGTCGAATAAGGCAAAAAAATCCGCGATGCCCCCCTATGTGCCCTTTGCACTACACGCGTAAAGCATATCATAAGCTATGTCAAACAAAAAAACTTCCTATCGCGTCAAATATCAATTACCTTGCATAAAAAATAATAAATAAACAGATGAGCATACCAACAACAACAGCAAAGTATGCTCAAAAAAATAATAATAATAATAAATAAAAAGGTACACCCATAGTAAACACATCATATCCTAATACAGTAATGATAATAATAACAATGACAGAAAAAGACATATGTCAGTTTGCTCTCGATGTTATTAATATTAGAATCACTATATATCTTTATACACACATCTTCAAGCTGTTAGCCCAAAAAAAGTATAAAATATTTGTTACCTTGCCGTTTTTTTTTTTTTTTGTTGTTGTTGTTTATTTGCTTCTTGCTGTTTTTGTTTTCGTCTAATCCAGATACAGACTTCCTTTATAAATCAGTAAAAAAAAAAAAAAAATAGAAAAATAACACCAGCTTATTTCCTTTTCTTGTTGTTGTTTCAACTTTTAAACCAAACTCAAATCATGGTTTGTTTTATATATATATTTTCTTGTTTTTTGTTTTTTGTTTTCATTTTTAATCCTATCTCCCGCACTGGCAGAATGTCTTCTCCTTTTTCCGCGCAGGAGGAGGGGGCGGCGCGACGGCCTCGACATCCGCGGGGGCGGCGGCGGGAGCGGCAGCAGCGGCAGCAGCGGCGGCAGCGGCGGCGGCGGCGGCGGCGGCCTCCTTCTGCGCCCGCTCACGCTCGGCCACCTCCAACGCGGCGTCGTATTCCTCCCTCTGCCTCGCCAGCGCCACCTCGCCCTCCGCACCAAAAAGAGCCCGCAAAAGTTTCTCTGCGGTAATATGCCCCGAACAGTCCTCGTCTAGTACATCGAAAAGAGCGTCGACCTCATCGTTACTTAGTGAGTCCTGGTTTGATCCCACCTTTGCCGCCAGTTCCTGAAAGGAAGCCCGTGTAAGTAACCCATTCGGTGCAAGCAAAGAAACGGCCTTCGCCATTTCCTTTGCATCAAAGGAATCGCCGGGGTTTTTTTCACAAAACAAAAGAAATTCGCTCCTTGTAAAAAAACCAGGATACTCCGTGTTACGGCACGCCTCCTCCAACTCTGACAATTTGAACTTGTGTCCCGATTCAAGTGCTGCTACGAGGGCTATAGACGGCGGGATAACCTTCTCACCGTCCTCACGGCTCATGCAGCGCCCATCAAAGGTATCAGCAAGAGTACAGGCCATAAGTCAGACTGTTAACAATAACAAAAAGATAATATATATAAATATATGTGGCTGTATCTACAATATTTGAACAAAAAGTCAAAAAATTAATAACAAAAAAATGTAAATATATGTGCAATACAATATATATAAACAAGTAACAACAATGGTAAATATTGTGCGTTTGGTCACTAAAGCATAATAGTAACGCAATAAAAAACACGTGTAACGCAATATATGCATATTGCAAAATGACAGTGCTACAACCGCTCCATAGACCTTGATGTAGAAGTGAACAGCCCCAAATCACCTACGCGACGAAATACTGACCCCATCTCGTTTGTAGTAGGATTCATTTTGCTAGGATAAAGTTTGTTTTTAAAAACTACCCAATCAAATTCATTGTCAAATGCCTTTCCACAGCCCTTAACAAGAGCTCTTGATCGCTGCGAGGGTAGATATGATCTGCTCCCTCTCAAAGACTCAGGAACATCTCCATTAAAAGACGAAAACCCTTGTGCGGCGCGCAAACTGTGTATGCGTCCTGCAAGTAATTTAAGTTCCTCACTGTCCTCATAAACAGAAAGTGCATCATTTACAATTAACTCAGCCTTTTGAATGTCATCCTGGTATGCCACAGCAGTGGCCCATAATGCATAACACCTGGCCCCGACTTTTGACGAGGACGCTGCCTTTGCCTGAAGAAGAACCCCCTCTCTCCCATTGTACTCGGCCTGTCTAAATTCGCCATTAAGCAACAAACCAATAGCTAAATTCGCATGAGTTACCGCTTGCGCATCGGCATCATGGCAAAACATCAGTGCGTCAGCCAGCATTCTTGTTGCAGCATCATAATTGCCGGAACTAACGCATCCTTCTGAAATTGTTGTGAATAAATGAATTAACTTTTTCTCATCAGCAGTTGTTTCATCTGGTGGAGAAGCAGTAGCTCCCACAAAATTAACAAGTTCCTTGTTCGGAATATCAATTTGCGTTGTGGTTGTACAAGGCTCATCACTTTTCCACTGAACCAATAACTCTTCCACATTTTTTTTTGCTAATCTGCGGTGAGGTGTGCTTCCACTTTCCTTGATTAGCTCCTGGTATTCAAACAGGTCATCCAAAAAACGTCCCTTCAATGAAGGGTCAGAAACGACCGCACGAAGACCAACAGGAGAAATTGCAACACCAAGTTGCCTTTCAAACCGCTTTGTTGGCTTAACTAAAGGGGCCATGCTCGGCTGCAATGCCTTGTACCCGCGAACAGACTCCATCGCTGGACACGCCTCGACTGCATCAAACAACTCACTAGAAGCAGTCAAAAGTTCTTCTAGTGGCTCCTTCACAAAACAAGAAAGCCACTCCTCAACCTCAATAGGCACATGCTCCTGTTGATATGTTGACAAAAACTCCTGTAAACGAAATGGTACTTCTCTTCCAGTTGGAAAACAGCCTAAAGTCCACCAGTACTTCATTGTGTAGGGTCCAGGGCCATGTGGTCCGGGAAATCGGTATAAATACAACGTGGGGTTCATGCTCATGTGTTTCTGATGTTTTGACCCGGGGCACCAGCCACCCCTTTGGTAACTACCACAAATCCTGGTGCGCAAAAACATGCCGGCTCACTGCAAAATCCAATCCACTGGTTTTATGACCAACTTCAAGCTATTTCTTTTCATCGTTGTTGTTGTTTGTTTATTTGTTTGTTTTATAATCCCCAAGTAATAAATAAAATTAAACAATACCAGTAGTAGCAGTAGCAATAATAATAATAACATTGTTTGTAATCCTTAAGATTAAAAAATAAATAAAAATAACCTTGCTTTCTCTCGCTGCATTGTGGCTAAAAAAGTAGTAATAACAACAATCCAAGCATATATAACAAACATATATCTACCGAGCAAAGGTATTCAAAAGACGTAACCAATTAAGATATTCCTCCTGCTCAAAGTAGTGCGCCTGAGCCATCATATATTCGGCAAATCCGTTATTCACACCGCGAGCGTCAAGATAATCAAGAATTTCATCTGAAAAATCATCATCCAACTCGCTTAGCATCGGGCCACGATAACTGCCATCCCTGCTGCGTCGACAAGTTAAATTTGTTTTACGTATAGTTTTACCATCTAAATCATTCGTAGCTCCATTTGCACGCAGTGCACCAAGAGCATTCTCCAGCCCTTGTTCGTCAGTGTGAATAGCTAAGGAATCCATCACCAGCTCCATGTCTATAGAAGTCAATCCAAACTCTAAAGCTCCATTAAATCGGTGTTTCCTGATAAATAATGTAAAAAACAAATACTCCTCTTCTTCGCGTTCCCCGTTATCCATACGGTACGTTCCCTCGTATTCCTTTATCTCCATAAACGCTATTACGTGCATGTCCTCTTTGCCACAATTTCGTATCTCAACGGTTTTCTTTAGATCAAATCTGTTACTACCGGTAACGTGCTCTAACTTCCACCCGGCTGGAACCACGGGCAAAGGCGGCAAAAAATCACGAAGCCTCTCTTCTTCTTTCTCACGAATGGTTAATAAATGAAGTTTGCGATGACAACAAGGTAAAACCTTGCGTTCCACCGGCCTTTCAGAGGTCTCATTCGTCAAAACACCCATTGCTTGAGAAAACTCGCGCGTCAAATTATCCCTAAGACGACGCAAAATAACACGATACATTCAGTACTAAATAAATTACTATCTATAATAATAATAGTAATAATAAAGCAATGCTTTGCTAATACAAGAAGTTAAAAAGAAAAACTGGCTTTAAACAAAACCAAAGGTAAAAAAAAAAAATTTTTTTTTTTAATTCTCCAAATAAAACACTTCACCCCGTTTGCAAATGCAGCAACTCATTTATCTACACTTTCTTTTTTTTTTATTTCTTTTTATATCTCAAATTCCACCCACCCACCCACCCAAAAAAAAAAAACTCTATACCCCCTTATATTTATTTCCCGAATTTGTTCAGCAAAAACATTGCGGCACAAAAGTTGTACAACATTTTTAGCAATCAATAAAAATTAAAATAAAATAAAGTTACAAGCACACACAATCCATCCTTCCACAGCATCACAACAACAAAAGCGTAACGGCAACATGCATCAACAAAAAAAAACGCTAAGAAGCAAAAGACCATAGCACCGCCATCACCCTTTTCCTCCTGCTCCTCCTTACACCCCTCGCCAACGTGTAGGTGTCCCCTTCGTCGCCTGAGCGCCAACGGCGTCCCCCTTAACGGACCCCTCCGCCTCCTCTTCTTCGCCCGCAACGCCCCTACTGGTGGAGGAAACTCCGGGAGAGGACTCATTTCAGTTGTGCTTCTTAATCTGCTCAGCCAAGTTCTCGGGTATGCTTGGTGTTACCGTTTATATTGTGGTTAACGACACATGCAGATTCTACAGAAGCACTACTGTGGTTGCTAGCCTTCCTCAGCACCCTCAGAAAATAGTATTTATAATCGACTTGTGCAGTAGCCGGATCGCACGCACAGTCAAAAATTGACAAATCGATTAAACGGCAAAGCTAATCTGATATCTCAACTTGTTGAGTGCTCAGTCATTTTCACGTCAACTTTGTTGAAGCGCCAAACATTGAGCACTAAACTTTACGTTGTTTAGCCGGCCTTTAAAACACCTCAAAAATATCGTTCTTTTCCATAGTAAACTGCTGATACAACAAAAACGGCTCACTATTCGCGTAAAAAAGCCTTTCAAAAAAAAATATGCCGTACCAGTCACCAGCAACATTCAGTCAAACAGCATGCGTAAAAACATTTTTTTTCCCTCTTGTGATTTTGCCCTGCACGTGTTTTATCCTCCAATTCCAGTTTTGCTTTTTTCAGAACGGTGTCAAGCGCACCAACCGGCCTTTCCTTTGCTTCGCCGTACTGTCCTGTGAGGCCAAAGCGACCCCCGCCAAGGGCACCGCTGCGTCCGGGGAATTAGAAGACAGTAGTGGATCAAACAAAACAAAAGCCAAATCAAAAATAAAATGGTAAAAAGAGAGGAGTTGATTAGGTCCTTTACCGCCACAAGCGCGCCTTGCTCTGTTTGCTTGCGACGATGTATGTCAAGGTTCGTTTACATGTTTTAGGGGCATGCGCGGGGACACTGCCAGTTCGCTGCTGGTGTATTTTTCTTGTCTGCCTGAACGTTTTCGCCCGCAGGTGTTGCGCAGCTCTTGCAAAGCGGGCTGATGCTTATTCGCACTCATTTATTGTTGCCTACCTTATTTGTTTATTGCGGGGTATTTATGTTTTACCTGAATGTACCTGTTTGGCCCCCTGTGCAATACACACTTGGTAGGGCAGTAAAGACACGTAAGTTTCCGTGCGTTAATGTTTTGTCGCCACGGCTGTAGCGTCCTCCAATTTGAGTTTGGTCACTGGGGCGTTGTTGTGGTGGATCCGCGTGTGACGGACAAAATCCTTTTGTTGCTGGTAACTCATGCCGCATTGTGCGCGGGCATAAGGAGCATCTGAAGAAGGTGGTGCGGCTGCTAGGGGGTGGTGGTTCGACAGACCGGACGCATTTGTTGCTGCTTTGGTCTGTTTCACAGTTGAATACTTCCTCCACTCCCTGCATCTCAGTGCGTGTTGCTCATCATCATTTTTATCTTTTTTCATTTTCTCTCCCCAGTTATACTGGAGTTCATTTTTTAGTAGCATCAGCCTTATCAGGGTGTGCAGTTTGTACGTGTGCCTCTAGCCGATCATTCTTTTGTGCATGGCTTGCTGAACACTAGGCATGGATATATTCCCACTTTCTTATCTTTACATTCCGAGTTATCTTCAATGATGATGCCTGGTGGATTACATGCGTGGCGTGTGAACTGCGTCTTGCCCCGGAAGGACCCGCCGTTATTTGAACATCCCAGCACTTCTTTATTTGCTGTGTCCTTAGCCTATTACTAAACTCACA
>JAWVMR010000141.1:4131-26988 GCA_036321205.1 Trypanosoma caninum | reverse complement strand
TTTTTTTTTTTTTTTTTTTTTTTTTTTTTGGGGGGTGGGGGGCGGGGGGATTTGTCTTAATTTTCTTTTTTTTCTTTTGACCACTAACAGGTATGCAAATAAAAATAAAAAAACAAAAAAAAAATGCAAACAAAAAATAAAAAGAAAAAACATATATAAACAACCTACAGCAAATATATGTATATACAATCAAGTTGTTTGCTTATTTGTTAAAAAAAAAAAAAAAAAAAAAATAGCACTTTTATCTTGGTAGGCTTACCGCAAGTTTGCACACGCCAACTAATTTTATCTTTTTTTTTTCTCTCCTCTCTTTTGTGTGGTGTGTTCACTCCCTTTTTGACAACCCCAAAGCACATCCATTCATCACCTCTTGCTTCTCGCTCTGTTTTTCTTTCCTTTATCAACTTTCCCATCAGAGTTATTATTAATATTAGTATTAGTAGTAGTATTAGTATTATTATTATTTCTACTCTTTCCGTTAAGATCACTCTTGTCATTATTTGCATTATTATTATTATTATCTCCCCCAGACCTATTGTTTTTTTTCTGTTTTCCTTGTCCACACTTCTCCGACCTCCCGTGTTTCTGCCCCGAAACAGTCTGCATCTTTCCAATTTTGTCTTTACCCACAACGGCATAATCATCATCGCCATTGTCATAAACCGCGCCGTAATTCTTCTCCTCCTCCTCCTCCTCGTCAACATCATCATCACTCCCAGCATCATAATAATCTTCCTCGCTCTCAAAGTACCCCGTCAAATGCACCACCGCCGCAGGTGGCTCCGCCAAGTTATGCGTCTTTTTACCAATATCCCTATCTTTTTGTTTTTTACCATTATTCACGTTACCTCCATCAACACCTCCACGGGACGAGACAAGAGTAAACGTCACTTTTTGTGTAAAGACAAGTTGCAGTGGGACGTAGTAGATATCGTGTTCAGGTGATAAGGTGCAGATGACAAATCGCTGCGGTTGATCGTGGCTCTGTGCGTACAAAGTAACAGCGCCTGTTGTTATTGAAGAAAAAGCGCAGTGTGTTAGCACGAGAGAACTATTTGGTGGTATCGGAGGAGTTACCGGAATATCATCAGCACGCAACGCAAGACCAAAAAAACAATGAAGTGACATTATTTTAATTACTTTCTCCTTTTTCGCTCTTTTTCTTTTCTCACCCACCTACCTACCTACCTACCCCCCTCGGCCGTGTGTAATATGCGGCTATATATATATATATATATGTGTGTGTGTAAATGCGTCTGCGGGTGCGTACTATTTACCCCGTAATTAACCACACGCCCTGTATGAGCCTTCTTATTTTTTTTATTTTATGTTATTTTTCTTTCTTTTTTTTTCACCCTTTTTTTAAAAAAAAGAAAGAAAAAAAAAAAGGCATGAAGTGGGGCGTTTCAACTAATGTTATCTCTACAAAAGTACACCAGTTTGTGTGCGTATTTTTGCACAGCTAAACAAATGCCTTGAAATATCACCAAGAGTCTCATAAAAAAAAAAAAGTTAGACAAGTGCTTTTTGCTTATCTTTTAAAATAACAAAGGTAGCATTATATATCCATTTGACTCACGTTAAAGTGATCATCATTGCCAGAAACAAACAAAACACCAGTTAATAATAATAATAATATCCCCTACACCAACAAAAGACAATGCAAATAATAGACAAGTAAGTACATACAATAATATATAAATATATATATATATATATATATATATAATTACTATTATTATTATTATAACACAACAAAGTTGTATATATAGATATAGATATGGATATGTATACCAAACGGTCACAATATTGTCTAGTTAAAAAAAAAAAAAAAAAAAAAACTTTAGACGTCATATACACAGCGACCAAAAACATACCAAAAAAAAAATATATATATGGTGGCAACATTAATACCATTTAAAATAATAATAAGAATATATTGGAAAAAACATATAAATTTTCGCCTGCCATCCTTGTTTCACTTCTAACATTCAGTATCAGCTAAAACACCATAAATAAAACATTAAATACAAAAACAATAATAATAATAATCAACAGTAAAAGTGGTAATAATATATGCTTTTGGCAGCCATAAAAACGTCAAACAAAAAAAAAAAAAAGCAACGGCATATTGCTAATTTCTTATGTCTCAAAAACATTTCATTTATATAAAACAACGTAAACAAAAGCATTTTAAAGTAAAAAAAAAAAAAAATGCTGCTGAGAGCGCCCTTTTTTCACTTTTTTACATTTTTTCTTTTTTTTACTATTATTGGTTCACAATCTCCACAAACCACACATTTCTCCGCCTGCCTTCACTTCCTTCAACAAAAGTTTCTAATAAAACATAATAATAAAACGTCATTCACATCTGCGCACTGTAATTAGGGCCACCCCCACCCTCAGGCACCGTCCAGTTTATGTTCTGCGTGGGATCTTTAATGTCGCATGCCTTGCAATGCAGGCAGTTCTGTGCGTTAATGACCAATTTCCCATCGATAAACTCATATACCTTTGCAGGACAGTACTTGCCCTCAGGGCCGTCATAAAGAACGAGATTGACATTCTCGGCCACAGAGGCGTCCTTTAGTCGCAGATGCACCGGCTGGTCCGCGTTGTGTGCGGTGCCGCTGCGGCTATGATTTGTGAGAAGATCAAATGTAAGTTTGCAGTCTGGTTTCGGGTACTCAATCGGTGTGCACTCGGCCGCAGGCTTGAGTGCAGCGTAATCTGGCTGGTGGTGCGACAGCGTCCATGGCTCCCGGCCCTTTGTTATGGTCGTCGTGATTCCCGTGTAAAGCACACCCATTAAAAAATTAAATGCAAACACCTGCCGTACGTTACGCACCGCGTAAAGCTCCTTGTGTAACCAGCTGCTGCGAAAGCGGTCGTCATATGTTTTACACTCCACCCCATCCCGCTTCTCTTTCCCTAATGCAAAGGCCTCTTCGTATATAGCCTCAGCTGCAAGCATCCCAGACTTCATTGCGGTGTGCGTGCCTTTGACCTTTGGCAGGTTAAGAAACCCAGCGCAGTCACCAACAAGCACACCACCAGGGAAATGCAATTTTGGAAGCGCGGTGTAACCGCCCTCAACAAGAGTTCGTGCACCGTAAAGCAGCGGTCTGCCACCACAAAGTGTTGACCTTACTAACTCATGTGTCTTCCATTTTTGCAGCTCCATATACGGTCGTATATAAGGATTGCTGTAGTCAAGACCAACAACAAAGCCAAGTGAAACTAGGCCATCACCGTAATGGTACATAAAAGAGCCTCCGTATGTGTTTTTGTGACCCTTATCCGTAAGAGGCCAGCCAATAGTGTGCATCACCTTTCCAGGCTGGTGTATATTTGCAGGTACTTCCCACACCTCTTTAATGCCAATACCATATGTCTGGTAGTTCTTCTCTCCACGAAGAGCAAACTTCTTTTCTAACTCTTTTGTACATGAGCCGCGGCATCCCTCAGCAAATATTGTCTGTTTTGCCTTGAAAATCATCCCCGCATCATACTGCCCCGTCTTTTCTCCCTTCTTGTTAACACCCACGTCGTTCAGCTGTACACCCTTCAGCACCTTACCGCTATCGTCGTACACCGGCCGGGCCGCTGCAAAGCCCGGGTACAACTCCACGCCCAGCTCCGTAGCCCGCTCGCCTAGCCACTTACACAAAGAGCCAAGAGACATAATGCGCGCACCCTCGTTGTGCAGTGTTGGCGGGAGCACCGGTGACTTAATACTCCGCTTCTGGTCTCTTAACATATAAAAGTTATCACTCGTGACTGCTGTCATTACAGGGAGGTCAGTCGCCTTGTGCCACTCCGGCAAAAGCTCGTCTAGCGAGTGCATCTCCACACAAGCACCAGAAAGCGTATGCGCACCAATCTCACTTCCCTTCTCAACAAGACCAATACGAAAGTCGTCTCTTGCGTCACCAGCAAGTTGCTTTAGGCGTATAGCCGCGGCGAGCCCTGCAGGGCCGCCACCCACAACAACAACATCAAACTCCTCTACCATGCGTTCAACAGACGCACAAAAAAAACGACATGAACGACGAAACAACAGCAAAGGCTTGTTTAAAGTATACATATATATATAGCAACTGCTGATATGTTCGTATGTATATACTGAACCTTCTACCTAACGTGACTAAATATTTCAAAAACTATTAATATATGGGCTTTGTTTTTTTTAAGGTAGAGTATGATTAATAATAATGATAATTAAGTCAAGATATATATATATATAGAGCGTTGCTTCGCAAGATATCCATTGACCCGCGCTACACATTATTTCTTATTCCTCAATTTTTTTTTTTTCTACACGTTTTCTTCGTTTTCCCAACCATTATAAACGTCTTTTTGCTTCAGATCCAATTTCACTGCAAGATTCTCCTTTTTAGCAAATAAAAACAAAAACCTCAATCAAAAAATATACCCATACAGCCTTCGTAAAAAAAATAAAATAAGTGCTGTAATTGTAAACCGTTTAATACTTTACAATAACTATCCATATATATATATACATACATACATACATACATACATTTATATACTTTTTAAATAAAAAAATGTTTAAAAATACAATTGGGTTTTTTTTTTCGTTTTTTTTTTTTTTTTAACGAAATTTACGGTACTTTTTCTTTTTATTTGCTGTCTACTCTTTCCCTCCACTCACCTGTTAGTTAGATTTGTTACCTTTCCCTTCACCAATAGGTTTTTTGTAGCTACTCTTTTTTACCTGCAGGTACAACGTATCTAATATAAATATACGTAAAATAACTATAAAAAAAAAAAAAAAACGATTTACAAACATTTTTTATTTTTTGTTTTTGTTTTATTTAACTATTTTGAGAAAAAAGCATTTGTTGTTGTTGTTCTTGTCTTTCGCCACCCAACCTCCTCTTTTTCTTTTGTTCCTGTTTTTGGTTTCATCCTATTCTTGATTTTAGTGTCAGCTGACCCTGGCAAAACTACGCCCCATGATGGCGAACTAACAGAAGCAGAAACATAAGCGCTGCGCTGCAAAAAAGCACACAATCATCCCAAAGACTCCAGTCATAATTCCCCTCAGCCAAAACAGTCTGTGCGACAATCACCGGCTCCTCTTGTTTTTGTTGTTCTGGTGGCAACAGCGACGTCGTCTGCGCAACGCGCCTCGTATCGCGAACACGCGCCATCGGCAACGATAAACGCAGAGTTTGAAACAGGCCGTATTTCTTGCGTGAGAAGTACCACCACCACCACTGAAAGTTAAGCGACATCAACGCCAGCCTTGCCACGTAAACACACCCGGGAGAGCCAACCTCAATAACATTATCATAGTAGCGTTTAGCTAAATACAGGCGCATCTCTTCCGGTGTGATGGCATTTGAAAAACCCGGCATCGAACCTTTTTGCGCGGTAAAAGTGGTGGTGGTATTTATAGCACCGTCCTCCTCCCCACCATCATCGTCTATACCTAGTGGTGCGTTAGTAAGTATGCGGTAAATGGCATCACCAACACTTTTTGCGCGGCCGCCAGTAGGAACTCCAAGACCCAACTGGTACATAAAACCCAGGTTAAAAAGTGCCTTAGGATTTTTCTTTTGCGCGGCAAGTTCATAATGCAAAAACGCCTGAGACATACTAGCGTCAAAAAGACGACTCTTTCCATAATAAAAAAAGTCACCCAGCCACAAATTAGCTTCAGAACTGCCGCTTAAAGAACAAAAACTATAAAGACGCAGTCGCAACATGTTGAACGCCTCCCGCTGTGACAAAAGTCGCATCTGTGGAAGCGTCGCCGCAGGTGAAAGTGATATTTCTTCAAAATTTGACAAAGTTGCACTGTGAAACCAACGCAGCCACACAGCGCCGTTTTCCATCAACGTTTTCCCCTGCTGCACTGACTGGTGGTTATTCTTCACAAACACGTCATCATCCAGAGTTTCCTTTGCCTCCTCAACTGGTTCTAAAGCGTCAGCTACTTTTGCGGCGTGGCAACGTGAGGGAGCGTGGCCGGTCTCGGCCAAGGCGAGTGCCTCTAAAAGCTCCGCAAAGTCATTATTCTCACGTGGAACAATCGGCGGTTGCGATGACCCAGATGGGAAGGAATTTTGTCCCTTCCCAGACAAAAAGAATGGCGTGTCAGAATTACGATCAAACATGGAGCCAAACGATGACACACGGTCATAGAAAAAAAGAGCTCGTGCGCAGTTACCCTTTATATGCTCATGGCGAGCAAGTCGCCAGAAGGAAAGAAGACTACCACGCAACGCTGCCGCCTCAAATTGCCTAACAGCTGCTAAAGAATTTTGCGGTACTCCACGACCGTATAAAAGCAAAACACCAAAGTTGTACATCCCTTCTGTACTCCCACGCTCCGCACTTTCCTTAAAAAATTTTGCAGCCTTCACAAAGTCAGGCCGTCCCATTGACATATCAAGCTTGTCATCCACCAAAAGGCCAATAGCATACAAGTAGCCCATGCCGTTAAGAGAGACAGGATCATTTAGCTTTGCCCCCTTAGAAAAATATGTCAAGGCGGTTTCTATATCACGTTCAATCGCCGGCAGCGCAGTAGGATCCCCAGAGACGTAGAGCTGTCCCAATGCGCCATAGGCTGCCACCTCGCCCTTGTCAAGAGCCATATGAAAGTAATCACGCGCGCGGTGCCAGTCTCGACGCACTCCGTGTTTTCCCATAAAGTAGATGTAACCAAGAGACATTATAGCCTCGGTAACACCTGCGTCAGCGTTGAACATCAGCACAGTCAACTTTGCCTCACCATCCTTATCGTGAATTCTCGACGCATCCATCTCAAATGGCCCATAAAAACTTTGCATAGGATTTAGCACGGCATCATGTGTCATAGCTACAGCGTCGGCAACCTCACGGTAATGTCCCACAGCGTTCTCGCAGCTTTTTGCAACGCCAATGCCATCCGCATAGCGACGACCAAGCGCTAAATGCGCCTCAGGCACGCTGTCAAGTGCGGCAAAGGTGTAGTGCAAAATTGCTTTTGCATCAGACTGCTCTACACCAACACCGTTAGCGTATAAAACGCCCAACAGCCAATGCATACGACCATGGCCGAGTAGGGCTCCCTTCTCAAGCCACTCAATGGCGGCCGTAATGTTACCCTCCTCATAAATAGAACGCATAGCAAGGTCATATAGCCTCGACAACTCGGCAAAAAGCATAGATGACGATGTAGCAAACTGAGAAACACCTTCTAAAATCTTGTCATTAAGACCAAGCTTAGACGCTTTATCATTCCTTTCCACAGAATAACTGCTTTGTTTTTTCATATTTTTGCCGCTACTCATATTATCAGTCTTTCCATCCCCTGAAGAAACATAAAGATTTCTCACCTCATTGCTATCACTCGCAGCTGCCGTGGCCCCATCATGTGTCAGCAGCTCAGGTAAGCCTGAGTCGTCAAACTCACCTGATTTCTTTTTCCCTTCCTTCTTTGCCCCAACCACAAATCTTTCGTCCTTCTGCTCCTCAACCACATCGTTTTTTACATATAATTCCGTTGAGTCATCAGCTTTTTTGGTAAATTCTTCACTTCCAAAACTGTCCTTTACAGACTCTGCTTTTTCTCTTAATGGCTCTGAGGATGTCTTCTCTTTCTGCGAGCCCGTGTCCTCTACTGGCTTAGTGACCTGCGCGGCCGCCACACCACAAACTAAAGGTGCTTCTACATTTATGTTTAAATAACCGTTTGACGCAAATGGCGCTATTGCAGAAGACATAAAATTATCAAAACTAACGTCAGAACCCAAAAATCCTACAAAAACAACCAAGACCAATAAAAATAACAACCATGGTCGTCGTCGCCGCTGCCACCCCTCCCCACGCCCTAATAATAAGCAAAACCTTTGCCCCATTACAAGATACAAGAAAAACACAATAAATAGTGATAATAATATGCCAAAAACTTCAGCAATATATATAATCCGAGTACTGCCTTAGTACTAAAACTCAGCTTCCTTAATACCAAAATTTAAAAAAAAAAAATCCGCAAAGCAGAAGCTCGCAAACATATATATATATATATATACAAGAAACCAACAAAAGCAAAAATGCGCCGGCTATCGTAACTGTAATAAGGACTTGTTCAAAAACCAATTACACCAAAAAATTACATTATTCAGTATCAATAATATTAACATTTATTAGCTTTATTAGTATTAACTTAATAAACCAAAAAAATATATATATATTATTATTCGCAACAATACCTTCTTCAATCCCACAATCCTGTCCTCTTTCTCTCTGAGAATGTTTCAACAAATACACCCCACCCACCCATACGGTTTTAAAAATATGCCTCCAGAGCAGCAAGATCGGCGCGATCTGCAGCCGTGAATGCAAGAGAAATACATACCTTTTCTGTTTCTCCGCCCGCCGTTAACATACCGCGCAAAACCTCACGGCAAAAAGGCAAGCGTATTTTTACTTCACCTGATGTACGCATCTCAGCCTCAGTGCTCTCGACAAACCCAAAACACGAGACAGAAAAGCCTGACGGCATGTCTATCAAGCAGCGGTAGTTTTTTAACGGGCCTTCATCCCCTACTTTCCTTCTTGTTTTCTCCTGACGTCCTTTTTCGTGTTTGCCTACAACTGTGGAAGGAGAAAAAGAAGAAACACGAAAAAATGAAAGAGCCACCACGCTGTGCTCTAGCGCAGCACACACAACCTCCTCCGTCATATCCCTGTAATCAACCGTGTCTGCAGAAACAATGGTGTCAAACCGCTCCAGTGGACCTGTAAGTAATGTAGTTGACCCCTCCTCTTCCTCCAAATGCGTATTCTCGCTTGTCGCCTGTTGCCGCCTCCCCCCTTTCCTTTTGTCCAACGTTTCATAATGGTGGAATAACGGATACAAATGACGCTGCCAAATAGAACGGCGAAGAGCGGAACCTTTGGGTCTCAGTTTCGCCTGCTGGGAAAGAGTCTCCTCATTTCGCTCTACATGAACAGTGTGCACCATTCCCTGCCAACCAGTCTTAGTCGCGCTGTTGCTCTTAGAGTACGGGTGCGGGAGCCGCCCAATGACACCACAATCCACCTTTTCAGTAGCGCCTGATGTAGGGCGGTGAAGAAGAAACCTGTTATGCAACACCGCTGAGTTTAGGCCTTCTGCAGGGTTCATAAGGGTCTCTCCGTCGCGCGCCCAGCGTGCCTCCCTCCCTCTCACCAAGTGAATAATGTGCTTCGGCCTCAAGCGGCGTATTACCTCCACCGTAATGCGGCGGCCTGTACTGAGCACCCAACCATGCGTGTTCACCACAACAGGATAACGGCGCTGCAACGGCTCAACAAAGTTGCATAGCTGCTCAACAGCAATCGCCGCCGTCACAGGACAACGCAGACGAGAACCACCCAAAAAAAAACTTTTAACAAGGCTAACTTTTGTTGTATCATTCGGGCAAAAAAGAGGACGTTGTACACAATACACTGAAACCACCCCAGGCGGAGAAAACTCCGGCTGACCCAGATCCAAATCAAGCCAGTAACACACACCATGCTGAGAAAAAAGAACGTTTGTGAGAAAACGCGCAAGCGTTGACTTACCAATACCTTGAGAACCCAGCACGACAACAGCTCCATGACCTTGTTTCACAATTGCTGGAATCACCTCCGGCAACAAAGCCACGTCAATGCCCGGTTCTTGGCAACGCGCAACAAACCTTGGAAGATCAACAAAAGAGCTATCATTAAATAACTTCCCTCTATTCTTAACGTACTGACGGCGCGTCGGCGCCGGGCCGCATGGATCGTACAGCTGCACAATTAACACAGTACTCGGCACCTCACTGGCAAATCTATCCTTCCACGACTTGATTGTTGTCTCCACCCAATCCCAATCAATGATGCCAAACATATCCACATCAGCATCGTCATTATTATTACCATTATGATTGCCTTTTGCGCCAACACAATTGTTTCCCTCTATTACTCTTGGCAAAATTGTCACTACCTTCTCGTTAGACTCCTTAAAAAGAACGGGAACAGGCAGCGACTCCACCCCTGCAGTCTTGTTTTTGATGCGCAAAACAGGCATTAAAACAGCAGTTTCTGTAGAACTAAGCAGTGCAATTTGCTTCTTCCCAAGAAAAAACCCTCCAACAGCGACCTCACCAATTCCAAACCCAATTATCCCACAAGGACCCTGAATGGTAATAGGCCCATTAACGCAAAGTAGAGTGTGGTGACACGGGTTCACACCCCCACAACCAATATGCATCTGAAAAAACATAGAATTGTAGTGAAAACGTTGATGGCTATTTTCGCAGACTGTTAACGGTATAGTGTCATCATCAACTGTATAATTTTTTTGGTTTTTTTGCGCTTGCTCCTGGCGGCGGCGTTCCAAAAGACCAAAGCCCACCCTTTTTTCCCCCGGTTTGTGTTCGACGCGGTCAACATTACTGTAATCATTATCACTGTCATTACCATTTTCACTGCTGTTGTGGTCTCCATTTTCGTCTTCCTCAGCTTCTTCCTCTCCATCTGACCTCTCATCTAGACCAGAGCCACTAAGGGAAGCAAGCTCGTCACTCCCATAACCCTCAAAGTGGCGGTCAATCTCCTTTTCCCACTTCGTACCTTGTGAAGCAGCAGTGTCCTCGTTATACTTCTCAGATTCCTTTGTGTGCCACGAAGACGACGACACTAACGATAAAGATTCGCTATCAGCAGCAGTTCCTATGGCAGTGCCAAAACGAATAACATCGTCATTGCTATTAGCAAAATGCTCTGGTGCTAAGCTTTGTTGCACGCACTCTTGCGGCTGATGCTTTCCCAAAAACTGTTGCCGTGCAGCTCGAGACACTGAAATAATTGGCCTCGTGCCCCTACCCCTGCAGGCAGCATTATTATCGCCGTCCACAGTGCTGCGCCTAACCGCTGCCTGTCTCTTCTCACGAACAGCGGCAGCGACATCATCATCATCACCAGCAACAGCAACCCTTTCATTTTCTCTGCCCTGCGCCGTCGCCATTCCAAGACGCGCCAGCACCTTTCCGGGCAACCTAAAACGTTTGAACGGCGGCGCCCCGGTGTCCTCATCGTCGCCAAGCCACTGGGGCTCTGCAGCCACGGCTTCACGCCACGCAGATGTTCCAACAGACGACAATGCACTGCCCACATTCTCATTACTAGGGACAGCTGTGACCCCGGTCGTAATAAGCGTCCTTGTCCTTCGCATAGGCACTACAAGTATATATAATAATTTAAAAGAAGAAAAAGTACACTTCTTTTTTTGTTTTTATAAAAAAAAAAAAAAAAAAAAAAAAAAACTACAAAAGATACACCCTGCTTTTTAAAAAAAAAAACGCAAATAAAAACAAAGGCGCACAACAAATAGCTTTCAAAGCATAAATATACATGTACACATATATTCCAATTAAAGAAACTGGTAAATCACACACTCGGACGCCGCAAAAACCTCTCACACTCTCTTATAAACAAGTAAGTGCTGTTACTGATATCTTTTTTTTAAAAAAAGAAGTGTGTGCTCATGTTTCTTTTTTTATTCCTGATTTTACAATTAAAATAGCCTATTACGTAAAAATATGCTTAGAGATGTGTGCGTGGGCTCTTTTTAGTCTGTATCAGCTCTTGTTGTACAAATATGTATAATCAAAAAACTAAAAACAGCAATCGAGTCACACAGCACAGAAGAGTAACAAAATCAACAAAAAACTTCAATCTATCAACACCTCAACCACTCACTCCAAGTCACTCTGAATGACTTTTCACATATTATACCCGTCCCCAAAAAATTACCCGTTTAGTTCCCCCCCACCCCCCGCATACAAACCGAACAAACAACCAGCATTATCAATAGTTTACTAATTTATTCCTGCCACTGTACGTTATCTGCTCATTTCCTCTCCCTCTCTACACATCCGCAAATGTAACAGTCTTTTCATTCACACCCCGACCAGTTTCCTTTTGCTTCTTCTTCGCCGCAGCAGCCGCAATTGAAGCATTTAACTCAGCCCGTTCCAACAACTGACGTTTCTGCTCCTCAAGAACACGAACAAAAGACTCCTGCGTTTTCTCTGATCGCGTCGCGCGACGAGAAACTCGTGCAGACAAACGCTTTTGTATATTCTTCTGCAGAGCCTTTGCCTGAGCAATTCTTTCTTTAAGTGTTATCTGGGCAGCCTTTCCAGCGGACCTTGCAATTTTCATCGCAACACTGTGTTCCTTTTCAAACTGACTGTCACCAGTCTCCTTTCCTTTCCTTAACTCTTTTTGCTCTTCGTTTTCTTTCTTCTTCTTGCCACTGCTGACAGAATTGTGTGAATCAATTGCTCTAGCCAATACGCGGGATGTTGATGTGGCGCTGTCCTTTGCGCGTTTCTTTGGCGGCTCCACCAGCTCATGCATGTTCTTCACCACATGTGTATTTCTAACGCCATCTCCCGCACTCCCAGCAGCAACTCCGTCGACCGCCGTTGCTGATTTCAACCCGCCCATCTTTCCCTCAAAAGTGCTTTCCGGGCTCCCTGTTGTGGTTCCTTTTTCAGTCTTCATAAACGCAGCCTGTGACTGCCCGTTCTTTGCCAGCAACGCCCGCCGGCTACGCACCTTCAGCTCGCCATCAGCGCTAATGCAAAAACGCAGAGTTTTTTGCTTCTGTATAGAGTTTATAATTTTCTCCCGCTCAACCTTCAGAGACTCGGGAATGTCGCCCTTAACAGGAAGAACACATTTTAGCACGCCGTTATCCGCATTCAACTCGTATGTGGCCCCTTTAGCATCAATTCGCATCCCCTCTGGCAGTGGCAGCTCCAGTCTGTACTTCTTTGTGTGTTTGCTCGTGTCAACAACAAACATCTCATCAGTGGTTTCACTAACGTCTATGTGTACTGATGGAATGTGATGAAGCGTCACATTCACAAAAAGTTGTTTCTTCTTGTGATGTAATTCCATGCCATATGGTGGCTCTTCAAACAAAGGACGCAGCGACGACGATGATGATAAGAAAGTTTTTGAGGTAAGTGAGTACATAAAGGGTACAACAGAAAAAGAAGAAGAAGAATGGTCGCGATGTCGCTTCTTTCCCTTTTTCTTGTCCTTTCCTCCTCCTACGCCCATACCCGCGTCCAACAATCTGGAAGTGTCACTTGCACCAAACAAACGCTTTTCCATCTCCTCCACCTCACCAGGCAAAATAATAGCACCTTTTCGCCGACCGCTACCTCGATTATTGTTGTTACTCTTATTACTATCACCATTATTACCATTATTGTTATTGTTACTGTCGTTGTTAGTTTGGGTCGCAGCTTTCTGTCTTTGTTTTTGCTGCTGCCGCCTTTTCTTTGCTGCGGCCTCTTTGCGAGAAAGTCGTGACATTTTTGCAATTTTGCGAAATTCCGCCTCTTCTTTTTTCATTTGTGAAGATGACGGCATCTGTTCCTTATCAACCACGTCCTTCTCAAAAATAATATCAAACAAATAAATATACGTAGATATAGATATATATATCCCCTATAATTTTTTGGTTTTTTTTTTTTTTCTTTTTAGTTTTCCCTACTAAAACAATTAAATTAAAAAAAAAAAAAAAGGACATGCATATATGTATAAATATGTATATATAAGTTTTTTTTATTTATTTATTTTGTCGTTTTTTTTTTTTTTTTTTTATTTTGAACATAACACAAAAATTAAAATAATAAAAATGAATATAAAGGCAAAAAAAAAAACAAGCAGTTAGCTGTTACTCTTTCCAGTAATTTATTTTGGTGAAGCAAAAAGCTCACAGGCACACATATATATAAATATATACATACTAAAACAACAAAAATAAAATAAAATAAAATATTTAAATTTATATGTGCCTATTTAATATATATGTGTTTATTTAATATATATATATATATATATATATATATATATATATATATAAGCTTCCAATAATTTAACTACACCAACAAAAAAAAAAAAAAAAAAAATTGTATTATATGCGTACTCGCAATAATATACATACAACTATACATACATACAAAAAGATAAAAATTCTTCACCTACAGCGTCCATGGCACTATTGTCTCACCCAAATGTAGTTCCTTCGGCCTAAGTGTGTATTGCTGTTGTTGGTGTTCTTTTTCTTTATCATTATCAGCGATGGATTGCCCCAATTGGTCAAATGGCCACAACGCACATTTACACAATGCAGTGATTGGTGAAATATAACGCAAATCAAACGCAGCAACTTGGCGCGAGCGCTTAATAGCTGCAACACAACGACGTTCAAAAAAACCCATGCTTCCTGTCGCGTACCATTGCGTGTCTGTCGGTGTAAAATGCGTAGTATCCTTTTCACAATTCAACGCGTTCTGAAAATGCATGTAAAACTGCATTGTATTCTCGCATGCCCTTCTCATACGTGAAACAGCTGCGGCTCGTTTAGGGCCCACAACAAATGCCAACGTTGTGTCTCCCGCTCCTTCTGTGGGTTCTTTAGTCTCCTGCATGATGGCTGAGACTGGGCTCTTAGCAAAAAAAAGAGGTGAAACGGAAGTCACCTCAGGGATCGGCGTCGGTGGCGCTGATGGTGTAAATAACGGAGAAATAGAAGGAGAAGGGGCCTCGTTTGCATTTAATGTTGGCAAAGGACCTATTTTTTGATGGCGTTTAAACTTTAAAGAAATAAGATCTCTTCGTACGGAGCGCACTGACAAACTCTCAGGTATGTCAAATATATTAGTGCGGGAAGAAAGACCACCCAACTTCGTCTGCGTCAAGCTCTTAGATGTTGGTGTCATAAATGCGTTTACCACCTTTTCCTTTTCTACCTTTGCTCCTTTAATTCCCTGTCCCTGCTGCAAACCCATTGAAGAATGTAAAGCTGATATACACACATTCTCATCACATATCATTTGCGTATTACTAGAAGAACATGTCAAACCAGACCTAAAAAAATCAGAAATATTTCGCTCGTCATTTTCCTGTTGAGGTTTTGCCGTTAAACGTCGTATTAATACGTTTTGTGATGCAGATAAACTATTATTGTGTGTATTCTGCATTGAGCCATACAAGCTGTGGTTGCACTGTGGAACCGCGCAAACAGACGAAAACTTTGTAGAATTGCGCCCACCGCAGCTTCCCAATCCTTCATCCGCAAGAAACGGAAAGAAATAACTGGCATCTTGACAATTATGACTGGATGAGTTGGACAATTGTACAACCGTCTTAAACATGCGAAGACTCGATAAGTGCTGAGACCTATCCCCTTCTATATGACCACAAGAGTGTGAAAGAGCAGGTAACGCAAAACTCTCTTCCATAAATTCATCGGTGCTTCCCTTCTTTCCACCGCTACTAATATCCGTCTGCAACAAGTCCCCAGTTTCTGTCTTTAACTTTGCCTCCATCTTCCAGGCATTATTCATTTCTTCGCAGTAGTTCTCAAGAATAATGCTGCGCTTGTCAACACCAGAAAGAAGAAAGTAAAGTTCGCCTTTTACACGCCCAAGAGCTTCAAAAACAACTGAACGCAAAGTATTTATTGTATGGCGAAAAAGTTGTTCGTCGTACCCCCATTGCGTCATACTTGGAAACGCTTTTTCAACTAAACCAGAAAACGCAATCTCCTCCAGCTGATCTTCTGTAAATATTGTTGGAATAACACCTTTTGTCCAAGACACACCCGCGGGTCCCTGGCCAGCCCGTTCAGCTGCATATTCCATTGCGCTTTCACAAACAACTATAGAAGCCCAGCTAAGCAATGTCTCGCGATATGTGTTAATAAAAAATGACTTTAAAGAGGCAGATTCAAAAGTCATACGTAAAATAGACTGAAAACAAAACTCATAGTTCTGCACAAAATCCATAAGAAGATCAAAAACAATTGGCGAAACAGTAGGATCAACTTCATCAATTGAAACCCGTCTATTATCACGCACACTTTGAGAAATAAGTTTCATAACAGAATGAAGCGGTAAAAGTGAAGGTTCCGGACGCAATAAGTTGCTCATGGCGTACAAGACCTCATCGCCCTCACGTAAAGCTGAATTGTTGTTATTAAAAGTATCATTATCACCAGTGTAAGTATTGTCGTTGTTTTTGGTGTTAAATAAACATGGTTTATCTCCTTTTTTCTTCATTAGTTCTATAAAACCGTGTCCTTCGTCGACGGTGCTAAATGGTGCAACACCATAACCACCGTTTCCAATAATAAGAAGTGGTGCAAGCATTTTTGGACGCAAATCGTCCTCTACAGCACTCCAATTTATTTTTTGAAAAGTCGAATAGTTATTTGTAGCGTCTGTGTTGGTGTTTGAAGTTTGTCCATGTTCTTTTTGATAATACGACATGCGACTTTCTCCTCTTTCTTCCTCGCAGTCCATGCTGCTTGGAGGACGCTGCCAAAGCGTAATATCACGCGCAGCGCGCAGCGGAAGCCCACAAGCATGAAGCGGTGGACGATGCATCATTGGTATTGTGGAAGAAAGCCATATTCCTTTTTTTAGCGCCACGCTCTGAACCGCGTGCGCAAGTGTAACAGAACTCTGATGAAAAAAATATTCCTTATTTTTAGTTAAAATGTCTCCATACGAGGCTGTAGTTTTTCCTGTAACTTCAAAACTTTTTCTGGACTGAGAATGTCGTGGCAGAGGTGATAAAGACACTGATTGCCGAGAAAGTTGCAACGATATTGGGGTAACTGTGCATTTTTCCAAACCACTCTGCACTGACACACTTAACGGTGGCGCTGAAGGCGTAGCAGCACGCCGAGCACGTTCACGAAGAAAACGGTATTCTTCCGGATCTCCTTTATATATCTCTTCAGGAAGAGAAGACATAAGAACATATGTGGCAAGCCGTGCAGCAGCCTCCGCGGACTTTTGCACTGTGGGCTCATTAGCAAGATAAGACAAAAGTCGCTTCACGTGCGTGTAAGGTGTTGCCTCCAGCGAAGTGTCAAAAAAAACTTCAGGAACGCCAGACATGCCCTCAATAATAAGGCTGTGAAGGCCCATCCCCTGACTGGACAAGTTTTCATCACATCCTTTTGCTCCTTTCGACACACGAGAAGCGATATCAAAACACCTAAGCGTTGAGAGTAGGTGTTTCCGCACAGATTTGCTAAAACGCTCCCGCTCGGCAGCAAGCAAGTCACAGCACTTTTCTTCGCAAAGATCGCACTCAGGCCAAAAAGGTTTCGGTAAGTTCATCAACATATGTGCATCCATATTGCTAATTGTTTCCAAAGACGCCCGCACAGCTGTGGAATTAAGCGTTGTACCGCTGAAATCATCTCGGTTATTGTTCCTGTGTGGCTGTTGCAATTCCCCCTTCTGGTTCAGACCCATTTCGGCTCCCCATGTCTTGTCTGTGCCAGCACATTTCGTGTTACATGTGTCCTCCCCATGCTGTTGCTGTACGTCATAACTTGAATCTGTAAGCGGCAAAAGTTCACACACCGATAACTCTTTTTTACTGGGTCTCTCTAGCAGTCTGTCATGGTGTTTCTCATATAAATGAACAAGGTGGCGAAGTTTTCCAACCAATCGCCCTCTAGAGCTGTCGGTCCCTGAAGAATCCTCCAGAGCGTGACTACTCCTCAAATACATGGCATCAGCAGCTCCAGCTCTCTCTCCTGGCACCTTCCCATCCGCTGCTGCAAAATTCAAACCACAGGCTTCACCAAAACTATTAGCAACGCTGGCATTTCTCGTTGTGACGGTAGCGGTGGTTGTATCACTGGCTTTTGAAGTAGTGTTATTGGCGGCCAAAGAATTAAGATGGCCAACTGAATCTAAAGATACCTTTTCAGACATCTTTGATTCCCGTGCCAAAATGCCTTTTGCTGCATGGTAGGCATAAAGTTGCTTGCGCTTCTCCTGTTGTGTAGGCCGCACGTATCGCACCATCGGCTCACCACAAAATAGCCTCTTGTTTGCAGTACCTGCCCTTTTACTGATGTATGTTGAAACACCACACAAATCATGACATTTTTTTTTGGCCATAGAAGAATTAACATAAGCACCGGAGGTCGTCCTCTGCGTCTGTGCTGTTTTGTTTGCAGTTGAACTCACACTACCCCTCTTGTCGCTGCATGCGTCAAAGTGCTCAGTTGGTGTATTGTTTGCAATCAAACTTTCAGTGGCCGTGTCTGGTGGTCCCTTGAAACACACCAATGTGCTTTGTGCTCTGCGCGATACGGCATCACATTTACTCATCACAGCACAGATATATATATATATAAAGAGAGAAAAAGAGAGAGACAGATATAAACCAAATGATAAAAAAAAAAAAAAAAAAAAAACGTAAATCTACAACTATTATTTTAAAGCTGCAAATGTCTATCCTCTACTTTACCAACTTATTCACAAAAAAAAAAATTAAAATAAAAAAAAATACTTTATAAATATAGACGTTATTACTGTTGGTTGCTACTATTACAAAACGCAGTTCATGCACATAATAAAATAAAACCCAATAAAAAAACACAGAACAAACATGTATAGCGGCAAAAACAAAAACAAGTAACTAAAACAAACTATACACTAATACATATGTATATATATATATATATATTGCAATTGTGTATGTTATCTATAATCACTGTAGTAATAATGCCACATATAAACAACCGTGCAAAAACCCAACAACAAATAATAATAATAACAACAATAACAATAGTGACCATCTCTTGCTTCGTTGTTTCAGTGAGATGTGGGTTTATTTACTTAATATATATTTTTTTAATTCACAGTTACACAGTAAAAGAAAAACAAAAAAAAAAAAAAACAAACGATTTTTTCCTGTTTGTTTATTTTCGTTTTTTTGTTTTCGTTTTCATTATTTTTAATCATTATTTATTATTTTAGAAAAAGTTTTAGTGACATACATAAGTAAATAAACATGCTTTTGCTCTGGTAACTCCACGCTTTTTTTTTTTTTTTATCTTGCCATCACTAGCGTTAGAGTAATAAAACAAAAAAGGAAAAGGAAAAAAAAAAATATATAAATAAATAAATAATAGTAAAAGTAATAGTAAAAGTAATAGTAGTTAATAATAATAATTGTAAGTTTTCTTGATTACTTTAATGTCAGTCTTTTTTTTTTTTTTTTTTTTTTTCATTCATTTTCACTAAACCCATTTGAATATATAACTAGGTACACACATATATATAACAATATATAACAATATATATATAAATATATATTAATATATATATATAATTTGACCGCCGTGTGTTTTATTACAAAAACTGCTCAACAGTAATTATCAAAAAACTTATAATTTATGTAATTAACCAGTACGTTTACCAAAAAAAAAAAAAAAAAAAATAATAATAATAATAATAATAATAATAATAATAATAATAATAATAATAATAGTAATAAAGATAATAAGGATAAAAAATAATAAACAAAAACTAAAAATTTGTCAATTTCGTCTTGTTTTTTTTTTTTTGTTTTTTTTTTCCCCCACTCCCCCACTTTTTTTTTTTTTTTTTTTTTTTTTCCCCCCCCCCCCCTTTTTTTTTTTTTTTTTTTTTTTTTTTGTGTGTGTGTGTGTTTTTCCTTAGTTTGTTTATTTTTATTCTTCCCGGTTTTTTTTTTTTTTTCTACCAATTCACGCACAAACTGTTCAACCAATATCACAAATAATTACTTTTTTGTTGTTGTTGTTACTGTTGTTCTTCCAGCACGTGTATATGCATACACAAATATATATATATATATATATATACATTTGAATATACACAAAAAATTCTCTTTTATATTAAAAACAGTGTAAAGGTAATCACTCCAAAAAGTACTAAAATAAAAAATATTGTTGCAAGATACATATATTGCCGCTGAATCTCCTCTTTGTCAAACTCTCCAAATCTTTTTTTCCTTTCACCTCCAACGTGTGTATTTACAGTCTTATTCTCTTGAGAATTAGATGTCAGCAAGAGTGAATTCACTTTGTTCTTTATGTTACCATCTTTAGACCGTTTTTTCATCAAAAAAAATTTTTTTTTGCATGCAACTTCTGCATGCGCATTCTTTGTATCCTTTGACCGTTCCTCTAAGCGGTTTTTTTCGCCTCTACCATCGCGTTCAATATTAACAACGCCACCATCAAGAGATCCATTACAGTCAACCAGCCTAAAATAATTAGCATCAGCAAAAATATTATTATTATTATTATTAGTAGTAGTAGTAGTATTATTATTAGTATCATATATTCTTTTTTTCTCTGCCTTTGCCACATGACTCGTGTCCTCAACTCCTATTCTTCCTTCATTGTAATCCTCCTCCCCGTATTCATCCTCAGTGTCTATTCTACAAGACCCTTCTCGCAACACAGCGGTGGAGACGACGTAATCAACATGCAGCTCCGACCGCCGCCTCATCTCCTCTCGCAAAGTGACGGCGCGGGCCTCAAGAAAAGAGCCAAGTGCCTCCCGCCAGACTGCACACAAAAATTTCATATTCACAACTCGCCGATGGCCCCACGCAACGACAGTCCTTAGCTTCTCACATGCGTCGTCTATACAACAGCGCGCCTCTGTGTGTGCAGCTGGTGTGCACTGCAACAAGGTGGCAACACCGTTAGACTCGACATCAAGCCTAGCAGCTGGTTTCCTGCTCTTTGTGTTTCGCTGCCGTTGGTTTTCCTCTGTAAGACACTTAATTGCCGACGCAAAAAATGCAATCCCACCTTTTTTGCGCTGTACATTGGTTGACGCCATCCCAAAATTTAACGGTGCCATACTGTCGTAACGCAACTTGCTGGTCACTGACTGCAGCGCACGCAACCGACTCCTTAGCGTTTGGATGATCTCAACCGCTTCTTTAACACAGTTATCAAACGAAGTGTGTAAACCATCACCACATATGCAACTAAAAGAGCTTGATACTAGACACTGTCCAGGAGAATTGGTATCATCTCCATCACTTTGCTCATTAATTGGCGTAAATAAGTCAAAAAGAAAACCAAAAAAACCAAATTCGCAGTTATTACCTTTCTTATGTCGTTTTTTTTTACGTTGTTGTTTCATTGCAATTGACGCCGTACCCACATTATCTGATGCATGCAGAGCCAATAAAGAAGACACGTAGTTTCGAAGTTCCTGCTGCAAACCCATGTCTTGCTGCTGAAATTCCACAAGTTCTTTTGCCAATGATAAAATAACCTCCTGTGTCCCCGCAATATCTAATTCAATCACTTCTTCGCTTCCTCTAACTGTCCCTTTCCCACATATAATATTTGAATTCCATTCACTACTTGTTGCGACACGATCGCTTTTATTCAACTCTTCAGTGGCTACATCATTATCACAACCCTTCTGCAAGATGGATGAATCAGCATCGTAATTGTCGTCAAGTTCCTCGCACAAAGCACAATCCACCACATTTTCCTCTTCATTAACGCCCATACATGCGCCCTCATGTGAAGACGTCTCCACCGTGCGCGTCTCGCAACGTATTGAGGACCCGTTCAGTGTGCAGTACGGATCGTGCTGTGTAATTACACTTCCCTCCGTCGTCGCGGATGGTGGATTAGGCGCAAAACGCTTCGGCGACGGCACAAATCGCCCCTGCACGCAACAACCCCGCTCCCACGCCTCTGCAATTTCAGCGGCGGAGAACTCAAATCGCTCCACCACGCGGCAGCCCTCGCCAAGCTCGCAGACCTCTATAGAACTCGCACCATGCACAGCAAACCTCGCAAGAAAAAGAGATTGAAGCGTCTGAAACGCAATCATATCGGGCCTCCATTTAACTTGATCATCGGCAGAAGAACAATCTAAACACATAACTATCTGAATTGTCAACGTGGACATAGATGCGTCACTGCGTTCTGTGGGTGTCGATTGTGAAGCTGCAGTCATGGGGCCACCATCGTCTTCTATACCAAAACCCAAAACAATAGGTGTTGCTGTTGGTAAAACATATGGAAAGGGCAAAAACTGGTGTACGGGTCTGATGTTCGTACCGCCCAGCTTGCAATCGTGATCGAGCGTCCTCTTTCCGTATATTTCTCCTTGTGGAAAAGCCTCCTCACGCGGCGAACCCCCGCAAAAACCGGACGGAGAAACAACAGGCACTGCAGCAGACATGAAACTTATCACTGCATCGTGAAGAAGCAAACGTAGTCGGCGTGCGTACATGCAAGGCAGGTTTACAAACTCATCCAGTGTATCAGAGCACCCTGGTTCCGTCTCATTTTCGTGTCCAACGTCCAAGTCAGAGTAGAGAAGATGCAGTGGAATACGTGAACAAATTTCGTAGTAAATGCGGTCACGGCTTTTGTCTTCCGAAAAAGGCATCATAGTCTCCAGCAATTTTGTTGGGAAAAAAGCGATTCCCGTTTTTTCACGTCTGTTCAAAGACGTGATATTTGAGGTTATCTTGCTTAAAATCTGCATAATATAATCCATGCGATTAGTTGTCATAGTATGTAAGTTTTTTGTATCATGAGAAAAAAAAAATGGCATAAAGGTCCATTTATGTGACAAGCGCAACTGAGAATATAACCGGTCAGTTATAAAAGGAGTAGAAGACGAACTAATCTTCCCAACTCCATCGTCACCATAGACACAGTTGCTCTCGTCTACGCCATTACACGCTCCACGAATAAAATCTATTGGTGATGAACAAAAAACAAAAGACTTTGACATATTCTGGGCTTTAGCAACAGTATTTACCCTAGCTACACCCTCTTCCCTGCGCGCGGCAAACAGCAGTGGTCCATTCAACAAGCTGAAAAAAGGCATACACCGTTTCAAACCCTTGTGTGCCTAAGATGCGTTCTCAAAAAAAAAAAAAAAAAAAAAAAAAAAAAAAAAAAAAAAAAAAAAAATCTCTCTTTTACCGTGATGATTTTAAAAAAAAAAAAAT
>JAWVMR010000140.1:0-18512 GCA_036321205.1 Trypanosoma caninum | reverse complement strand
AAAAAAAAAAAAAAAAAAAAAAAAAAAAAAAAAAAAGGCACAAAAATTTTTTTTTTTGTCGGTTCTTTAATGTGCTGGTGCAAAAAAAAAAAAAGAAAAATATACTCACTTTTTTTATATATACAATAGTCTAAAAACTAGTCCACAGTATTTTATTGTCGTCTAAAAATGCTGCCATTGTGATCACCAAAGGCATTCACATCCTCTTTCAGAGTGGCATTCTTGCTCCTGACGCCATTGGTAGTGGTACCGCCGTTGGGCTGTCTACGCGCGCTTAGTGGCTGGGTAAACGGCGCCCCGTCTCCTCCTTCCTCCTCCCCGTGTTTCGACCTCATGAGCTCCATGAAGACCGTGAGCGGGGTGCGCATGCGGGCGTCTTTCAGCGCCGGCAGGTTCCTCAGCTCCCGGTCACTCGAGCGCCGTCGCATAAAGTCGGGCTGAGGGATCTGCCGGCGCCTAAGCAGCAACTCCCTCACGGGCCGCAGAACATCATCCGGCAGCGTCGGCGCAAGCGGGTCCTCCTCCTCCGGCAGAATGTGCTCCTCTTCTTTATTCCACTCATCGTCGTTCCCCGCAGAGGTGGTGGTCGCGTCGCCGGTAGCGCCTGTGGGGCCGGGGGTGCGAGCGCTGTTGTTGTTGTTGCGCGGTGTCTGCGCCACTGAGCGGGCGGTGCGCGCTGACAGCTGCTCCCGCTGCTGTTGCTCCTTTTCTTTTTTCATCTTTTCAAGCCCCTCCTCACGCGTGAGCAAATGTGGCATAATCTCCTTTTGAATAAAACCTTCAGGAATATATTGCTGTAGAACTATGGCCTCTTCGTTCAGCTCATTGTGGGTAAAAGACATGGCATAGGGATTCCTTGTATTGCCAAATCCAACACCCCAGTTGGAGCCCAGCAAGAAGTAGCGAGGTGGACATGTTGTGAAAGGATACAGCGCACTCAACGGAACATGAACAGTCATACCAGCTCGTTGTGAAATCTTTAAAGGAGCCATAATACAGTAGTAATTCTCTTCAGAACCTGCATCGGGATCAAAAAAGTACTCAGCCACCGTCCCCTGACACTTGAACTCGTGCAGCTTATTTTCATTTCTAATGGCCGTGCGAATAACTGCGGCAAAGCGGTACCTCTCTTCTTGTCCGTGGAGAAATGCACCACGTGGTCGACGCTCATCGTGGGAGTTGATGATCATCAACAAAACCTTCTCGTTGGTTGTATCATAAACGATCATGTCAAACTCTCCCTTCACAACAGTATCAGGATTATTATTCTGCATGTAGGTGTATGTAACTGGGGAAAGAATAACAATATGTGGAAAGCCGCGACGCTGAGCTAAATTCATAAATTGCTGTCGGTTTGCTGAATTAATAGATGGCACATAACTTGTTTTTTGTGGCTGCCAAAGCTTTTTGTAGTCCTCGGCTGTAGTGACATTTTTTCCCACAAGTTTGTTTGGTCCAATTTCCGGTACATCTGCGGTGATACTGGCAAGAAACCAATAACGAAATGTCTCCAAATCTCTTAACGCTTTCGCCGTTCGCAACGTCTCACCTTGTTCAAATTTGACATTCTTCATTACACTATCCCACTCTTCTGTGTTAAGAAGGCTAACATAATTTTTGTGGCACTGCTCTACAATCTTGGCAAGTGAGTACTGCGCAATGCGACGACTTTTTATGATATCGCTCGTAGAAGAAAGTCCAGATACCGTTGTATCTATTCCTCCCTCAAATGGCTCCGCAAGAGCTTTGTCTCTACGTACACGTAGCGACAAAAGTCTGTCAATGCCGTACATGCGCAAAACGTCGTTTCGTGTGTTGATAAACTCCTGCAGACGCCGCAGTGATAAACATTCCTCTAAATTACTGCGTCGTTGCGCCACCAGCGCTCGTTTTTCTTCGTACTCTACACGTTTGTTCTGCAAAACTTGTTGTGAGTACATTTTTGTGTGTTCATCCACCTCAAACGACTTGCTGTGGTTTTGCACAGTGAACAGCGGCTTGCCAGACATTTTTTGCAGCTGCACTGGCACCTCCCCGCTGCTGCTGTCGCTCGTGTACTCCCCCTCATCCAAAGCGGTGTATTGGCGATAAAGCGCAATGGTTGCGGCGCTCTCAAGCAGGAGCGTCGTAGAGGGCTTGTACGTCATAAACATTTGGTGCCGCAGCAGCACTGCATTCTCTCGCTCCCATGTTGCTAATTCGCGGTGAGCCTCTCGCAGCGCCACCTGTTCTTTACTTGCCATCACATCCTCTTGTAGTTCCTGTTGTTTTTTTGAAAAGAATTTTGCTCGGCTCCTGGGGTCTTTAATAAGCGTTTCAAAGTTCTCGTCGCCGCAAAGATATGGTTTTAGCAATTGTTGCACAATTTCGTCTCTAAAAGCATCACGCAGTTGGGCATGTATGGCGACACGCACCGCAAGAAGATCGCCCCGCTCGGATTGCAGTAGTTTTCTCATACGCTCAGCATATCTCTCAGCATTTAGCAAATTTGGATCACCGGCGTAGTACGTGCAATCAGAAGAAAGAACATTGGCAAGTGTAAGTAAGGCGGCACTCATTTTATATATATATATATTCTCTTTCTACCTTAACTTTTTATTTTTTTCTTGTTTTTTTTCTTTGTACTTTAAGTATTGATTATTTCTAAAAATTATTAGTTGTGTAATAATAATACTAAATACTTTTATATAATGTAAAATCAAGTCTTTTAATTGTTATGACGGTATAAGTTACTTTGTATGTATTCTTTATTATTAAGCAAAAATTTTTTTTTTTTTTTGGTTGGTGAGCCGTTAAAAATATATATATATATATATATATATATATATATGCATCCATATACCTAAATGGTGCAATAAACGCCACAAATTATAGACGCAAACAACATGTTGTGCATAAAGCTTAATAAATTCTGAATCCAACAAACAAGTGGAAAAACAAAAAGACTTGCAACAATAAGTCACACACACGCACACATACGGCACTTTTTCCCCCATCATTTTTTTTGACGTATGTGGCAAAAACAACAACAACAAAAGTATAATAAAAAACTATGCAAACAGCACTGTATCCACGCATCTAAACTACAATTACATTAGATGCACACAAACACATAGACACTCGTAGAGCAATTTTACTTGAAAAGGCCGCGATGCTCCTCTCTCTCCTGCGTTTCAGGCACAAGTTCCGCCACCGCCCTTTCCCCTGCCTTTGCCTCCCTCACCTTCACCGCGGCCCAGTCCCACTGCTCCATGTCCTCACAGTTTTCCACCGGCAAATAGTTCACCCCACCGTGAAAGGGCACTGTTAACTTTTCCACCAGCGGCTCAAGACGCAAATAATCCGCGACCTTGACGTCCGCAGTCGCGAGCTCCACCAACATTCCGGCCAGCGCCACCAGCGTGTAGTCGTCGCGGCTGACGGCGAGCGCGGCCTCCCGGACACTCGCAGCGCTGCCTCCCTCCCCGTCGGGTCCCGGGCGCCGCTGCTGACGGGCCCGCCGCGGCTGAAAGGCCTCGACGACAAGCGTCTGCGCCGGACTGAAGCGGTAGTTAATCTCCGAGTCAACAAACAGCACACGGCCAGGAGACGTCTGCTGCTCCACGGCGACATCGCAAAGAAAGTCCTGAAAGTTCGCGCGTGCCGCCCTGCTGCTGCTAGTGCGGCCTTGCGTCCCTTCGCGGTCGCTCAACAGCCCTGACGTCGGGTCGACAACCACACGACAGGCGCATGGGAAGTCGTGTTCACTGAGCCAACCAAGTTGCCGTGTCGCCGAAGATGCGGGAGGGACAAAAACGGTCACGTCGCAGCGAATTTGTTTTAATGTCTCTGCAAAATATCTAAGAAAAGGGCGGCATTTTATCTGCCCAGCACTGCGCGGGTGCATCGCAGCAACAGTGCCATGTAGTCGCAAACCAACAACAAGACGAGAGGAAAGGTGAATGATACGGTTTTCCGCAGCTAGCGGTGAGAGAACATTTCCCCCAACAGCCATGTATAACGTTAAATGCAACTTATAATATTCTTTTATAGCTATCCTCAATACAAACGCACACACAGAGAGAGAGAAAAACAAAAAAAAAGAAAAGAAAGACTTCTACACATAATTAAAAAACAAAACAAAAATTAAAAACACTGACATACACGTATCTGTTGTGGTTTCAAATAATTATTTAAAAATAATATCATATATTTGCACACTTACACCGCGTAAGCAAATGAGATTGACAAATATAACAAAAAAAAAAAAAAAAAACAAGAATAATAAAACGTGCTTCTTTTCATAACACACATTTTACCACATACACAAACAAACATATACATAAGTATAGGTTTTTAATAAATACGACCCCTACAAGATGAGGACACACTCTTCTTTACATTGCTACTTGCAGTAATCCAACCGGGCTGACGACGTGTTTTTGACTGGAGCATCCTCATATATTTAACATCCATTCTGCGCTTAAACTTTTGACGAAGACGCAACGCTCGTCTTGAATCCATTACATCTTTTCTTTCTTTTGATAACTCCATTTCATAGTTATTTTCAGGGTAATTATTAATCTTACTTATTTCGCCATCTCCATTACTTGTCGCGCTAAATACAGCTGATGATGACGATAAAGATGACGGTCTACTTGTTTCAACAGAGCCAAAAAATAAACGTGAGTTTTCTGCAACAAAGTTTCTTTCATGTAAACCCATTTCTTTTGTTTTTTTCTCATCTGCGTCCACTGCAGCCTCAAACTGCAAGCATTCAAACCCACAGCGCGACGGTGACTTCGCATAGCCACCATCACCACCGCAAACATTATTATCATGACTAGTATCATAGGTATTACTACTAGTCCCACAACGCTCAGTAAAAGAGCATCCTGCAACCACACTTACGTTAGTGGTGGTAGCAATGCCGTTCCGGAAATCGACCCCCATCACAGAAAGGCGGGTCGCTGATGGTGTCCTTTTAGAAGATATCGGTTCTTCTTCTAGAGTGCGCCTTCTTACGGACTCTGCATGAGCGCGAAGACGTGCGGCGTGAATTTCATACCGCACACGCAGTAAATTTTGATCGTCAAAAAAATCATCTGGAAGGTTCTGCACAAATGCAATTAGCTTATCCTCTTCATCAATTTCCTCCGGGCAAAGTTCGTAGATATCTCTCTTGTATAATTCCCACGAACTGTAGCTGCGGGAAACATGTGAAAGCAGCTTTGCATGTTCCTTCTGCCAATTCCGTTGACGGTGTTTATACAAAACAGATGTCTTTAGCAGTTGCCGCATTATTCTGTCTTTCTCCATATGCTCCAGTGCGGCACGACGACCAATATTTGTCTCAGTGGCTGATTTATCCTTTGAACCTTCTTGCTGTTTGCCGTCAAGTTGCTGCAAAGAAGACAAGCTACATAAAACCCTTCGCATAGAACTATCTTTTCCCTCGTTATCAATAATATAATTATCGTCACTATCAACACAATAATTACTGTTTTCTCTAAAACTCAAGCATTCGGTGTTTATAGTAGAATTTTGCTCATCATCCTCTTTGCTCTCAATCTTTATCGTTTTCAACAGCTTTTGTCCCTTTCCATGAATAATAGGAATGGTGTGTGAGGGCAAAAAGCAACGGAGTTTCTTTGCTTCTAGTGCCATTACTCTTCGCTTTGCATCAAAAAGTGGATAATTATCAGAATTTTTAAACTCAGTTTCACAAAGCCGTATAATGTCTTTACGTGAAATTCCCGCGATGCTCTTGATTAGTAACTGAGTCCCATGATGGAGTGAGTTATTTAGTTTTTGAACTGACTTCATTGTAGCTTCCATTAGTTCCGCTGGTCGACGTGGATGAGCATAGTTGCAAACATGCGGAAAAATAAACTGCGTATCAGAATGTGCTTTATCCTGATTACTGTTAGTATTATTATTGGCTAATGAAGACTTGCCTGTTGTAATGCTTGCAAAGTTTGATAAAGAGTTGTAATTTAGTACATGCCGAGCCGTGTATTTGTTTTCCAGCAGACAAATACGAATCAAGGACCACACCTCTATATACTGTTCTGTCGTCACAGAACTAAGTTTTCGAAGAAAAATAAACGGAAAGCTAAAAAACTTTTCAAAAAAGCATTCAAATTCTAAAAAATCTGTTGTACCTCGGTATGCCCACTCTTCTTCTGCAATTGCAATATTAACCTCAGATAAATAGGTTGGAAAAAACAAATTAAGCAAGTTTAACACAAACTCAACAAATGTATCTTTTGTTACCAAGCCATCGGCATTTTTTGGAAGCAGTTTATAAACATCTCGCACAGCTTGAAAAACAAGCGCGGAATTACGATGCAAACAGTGCCAATTTTGATACGACCGCTCGGCACGATACATCGGGGGCGCTGGTACAATACCTTCCCACGTCGTTGGTGGTTTAAGACCAGTAATATCAACCCTACACGTCCGCCTTTTAAATTTCAATGTACCTTGCTGTAAACGCAAAATAGGGGACTGAAACTGTGGAACGTTTTTTAACCTCTTCTCCTCTAAGGCAGAATTTGACGCACCGGCTGCTTGTGTGATGGCAGGGAAGCCGCTAACGGGATTTTTCTTTCGCCGCTCTTCTTCATGCAGCGCCCAGCAAATGACTTTGTAGCGAATAAGCATCAAGCTCTGTCGCCACGCCCCAAGGTACTCCCCATTCTTTCGAAATACATGTATACAAAGCGGGTTTCTCAAGCACTCGGGACTCATGTCGTGTGGCACTTGGACTCTCGTATCCGCGGCCCCCGGTGTAAGGTTATCTGGCCCAACTGGTTCTGTGTAAAGTAGCGAAGGTAACATCGCCGAGATTGGATTCGGCCAAATACGAATAAAACCAGTTGGTGGCAGTGGACGATTCCATATATATGACAACCCATAAAGTCGCTTTTTTTTGTCGTTACTATTGTATATTTTTTTAATTTCTTCCAATAAGCATATCTCCTTTTCTTCCTTAGTGCTGGTTAAAATAACGGCTGATGCAGCAGCTGCTCGCAGTTTAGAAAAAGATGATGCCTTTGAAATACTTTCCGGGTGCTTTGTGGCCCACTGACAAGAGTCGTCATCCAAAAGAATGTACTGTGATGATGCAAAAATGGGCGCCCCATCATCCCACATGGCAGGTGCTAGTTTCTCTGGAAATTCCTGAATCAAAAATGTTTCCTTACGATAACACTCTGTCGCAAGTTTCATAATACTCCGTCGGTATTCATTATCAAGTACAATACGCTTCCACCACGGCAAGACAGAATTATGTTCATTACAATTTCTAAAAGGCATGTTCTCATCAACAATACCCTCTAAAATAAATTTACCCAAACACACACACACACATACATACAAAAAAAAAAAAAAAAGAAAAAAGAAACAACAACAACAATATAAAAATCAAACTCCCACCTCCTGCACACACACACAAAAAAAAAAAAAACATAAGGGGCTATTTGGTCGCACTTCCGCCAGTTTGTCCTGCACACGCCCGAGCGTACCCAAACTTTTCGTGAAGACCAACAGCCAGCGGACGCCTCAACTTTGACGCAGCACACAAGGCCTTTTGCACCCGCCCACCGTCCCATAAAATAAATGCCGGTGTGTCAGCAGCTGCGCACGTCGAGTCCTCCACGCCAAGTGTCGCAAGGCGTGCGGTGGCGGCGGGAAACAGCGGCCCGGCCCGGCCAAAGTCGCGACTCCCGTGCAGCGAGGCACTCATAGAGAATAAAAGCAACAATACATGGCGTGGACGCAGGACTGTGTGTAGCGCCATCGTTGTGTAGTCGACCGCACAGACGTATAATCTCCTGGAAGTTTTGGCAGAGCGAAGCGAGACTGTGCGCAGCACTCCTTTGCCATTCGTGCAACTGCCCTCTGCAAATAAAACAAGCGGCACTCCGAGACGCCTGCATCTTTGCTGGAGTGCTAAGAGCCGTACTGCCCTAATGTCGCAGGCGTTGTCAGCGCCAGATGCGGCAAGGTGAAGAAACTCCACGGAGCCAGTGTTGTAAATGTGCCGCCACACCCGCCAGCGCTGTAGCGGGGATGGCTCAAACACAACAAGTCTGTCATCCACATCGATTTCATCATTGTCATTCTTCTTACCATTAATTGTTTCTCCACTACTTTCTTTTCTAGCGGCTCCACCTGCGTAAAATGCGGCCACAAATAGCGGCAACTGCGCAGTGACCTCAAGCACGCACATGTCCCACACAGACTGCATGTTGGCAACAACAACGTCCCCCGCGATTGGCATAGTGTCGCTTACCGTCAAAGTGGTCATCCCCCTCCGCAGCGGCTCACGCAAAAGAACTACGTTGCCAAGAGCAAAAAAAAGACACCGCAGCAGGCCCCGCTGACAGCGCGCAAGCAGCAAATAAATCACAAGCGACATGTGTGGAAGAAGAAAAAAAACATACACCAGTAAATCAACTATGAAGAGCAGCAAAACAACAAGTGCTGCAAATACCAGACGCAGCGGAAACAACAGCGCGGCTATAAGCATAGAACTCGTTGTAGGTGACTGCATCAACACAAAAGGATTGATGCCTGTAGCGGCATCAGCGTACTTTCGATACTTTTCCATTTTAGTTCGCGTTGTTATTCTCCCTCACTCACTTGTTTTATTACCTTATTCGCACAATCGCTCTTTATATTTTACCCCAAAACCACAAATTATTAATAGTATTACAGAGCAACAACAACAAAAAAAAAAAAAGTAAACCAAGTCTTCAACGAATATATTTATTTTTATCATGTGTTTGGTTATATTGATGATTGGTCTGTCTTAAAAAAAAAAAAAAACAAAAACAAACATACACCTCACATATATATGTCTAACAATAATATTAATAATAAGAAAAAGCAATAATGCTCTAACAGTTTTTTTTTTTTTTCATTTTACTTTAAACGACTGCCTTTTTGCTAATCTGCTATAAATTAATTATATATATATATATATATATACACTTATTTATTCTTTTTTTTACAGTTCTTTTCGTTTTTCCAAACACCAATTGTTTAACCTCACACCACACCCACCGCTATTCACCACCTACAGAGTTATTTATTTACCGAACAAAGTGCGACAGTTAAGTATTCTCAGCTTACATGAATCTCCCCACCACCACCACCACCCTCCTAACTCCTCAAATGGTGCTAGCTACTTTCTGTCCTCTCTTCATCTTCCTCGCCTTCTACACTTTCCTCAACAGCCTGGGCGGTGTCATCGGCGTTTTTAATAATTAATCGTATTTTTCCGTCAGCAACAAGAACAGCACCTGCACCGTTTTCGTGCCCCACATAGGCACTAGTGCTAAATATAGTAAACACACGCGCATTTTTGCTAAGTCTCAACCCGTCTGACTTTTCCTGATGAGCGCGAAAAATGTATTCGTAGTTGTAGTGCTCAAGAAAGTGGTCAACAGCGATAGAGCCAAATACAATGACACCAGAACCGCGTGGATTCGACCCAAAGCCCCACTCGTCCAGTTGACTCTCGTCGTCGGCAGGGTCAGCCCAACATGCGTCTATGGCCATCTGCCGACACAGGCGCTCATGCGCGGACTCTTCCTTTGAAACAGAAAAAAACGATTCAAACGCGGGAAAGTCATCACTGCACAATATATCCAGCCGATCGTCTACACCTCCGCTGTAACGTGGAATACCACCGTGTGTACAGAAAATTCGACCGTCAATGTTTGCTGTTAGCGGCAAGTACGCAAACGTTTCACTCGCGCGATGCCAGAGCTCATCACCAAGTGCTGTGCCAAAAATATTTTGACACTGTACCCGAAAGCTTGTGCTGCCGTATCCTGATATGTCACCATTGACAAGTGTGTCTTCGTGGTTACCACGTAGTAACAATACCTTTTCGGGTGCAAGCACTTTTAGGGCAAAGAGGTATGCAACAACCTCCACGCCAAACTCTCCACGATCTACATAGTCGCCAAGAAAAAGAAAACGGTGCGGGGTGTAGCGCAAATCCTGAAAGGATATAATGTTGTCAAGAAAGTAAAAAAGATCCCAAAAGTTGCCATGTAGGTCACCAAAAACATAACACGGAGATGTTACACTACCATGTCGGGGCTCGCTTTGCAAAATACGCTTTACCTCCCCACAAAGTGTACATAACGTGCGACCAAAACCCTCGATGTCTGAAGGGCTGTGACGACAACCATTACGCAAGGCAAAGTTCTTTACGATATAGTGATAAATAGCATTACCGTAAGAAGATAAAGGTGTCAATACACCACAACCATCTAGTGTTTTTTGGTAAAAAAGATGCAACGTGTCATGTGTGACCAGCGCGTCAGAGTCCAATGAGACCGCACGTTTGCTCAAAATGCGCCCCAAACTCAGCTGGCGAAGGCCATGGCGAATGCTGCGGCGTTGCTCCTGTCGAGACTCCCGCTGCTGCTGGCGCGAGTGCGTGAGGAAATGCGTTCCAGGGTCCGTCGGCAGCGGTTCACCCGCGTCATCACCGGCAAGGAAGTCAAACGAAATAGACGGCCTGCCGCTGCCGTCACTCAGCGTCGTTGATGCGCCGGCAGCGCCCTGACTGTGACAGCGCTCCATCGGCGGACTGTCCATCGATGGGCGCGCAAAAGAGTCTGAATCGTCGCACAACAACGCGCCCGCAACGATAGGAGTGTCAGCCTCGCGAACGTCTGGTCTAATGTAGCTCTTGTCTATGATAGAAGACAGCGGGACAGATATGGCTTTTCCATTTTCAATCACCATAACTGAAAGCGAAATCAAATATTTGTCAGGCTGCTTCCTCGCTGCTGTTGAGCGCCCCCCAACAAGTGACTTATTAGCTTGTTGCTCCTGCAATACCGAAGGGAAATCACCTGCGTGGCTGTGCCCTGCGCCTCGTCCCTGCTGCCAGAGCTGCGCAATCTCAAGACGAAGACTTTTGTTCTCGTCTTGTAACTCAAGAATGCGCTGCACAAGCTCGTCCCTGCGCAAAGAGCTGAACTCCTTTGCAGAAGTATGTGTCTGCTTCTTTTTCTTTTCGTTCATAACTAATAAGTTACCGTAGTGGGTAACGTAATTTTCGTTGTATACCGCTTATATATATATATATATATATATGTATATATGTATATATGTATATATTGTTTTTTTTCTTCCTAGAAACAAAAAATTCCGCGTGCAGCCAAAAAAAAAAAAAAAATAAAATAAAAAAAAAAACAACTTGAAAACACTCTATATACAACAGCAACAAGAACAAAAAAAAAATGTACAAAAAACAAAACAAAATAAAAAACAAAAACAAAAACAAAAACAAAAACAAAAAAAAAAAAAAAAACGCAACCTTTCAAAAACACGCTTACAACAAACAATCTCAAAAGTAGCTATGTCTTGAACAAACAAACAAACAAAATAATAATAGCAGCAACAGCAATAATACTAATAATAAGCAAAAATTCACACGGCAAAATATAAATAAATACGCAAGAATAACCAACAGCACACACAAACACACACACAAAAAAAAGGGCCCCAAGCTTTTTTTTTTTTACCACTATTAGATTTATACACAAATACTCAAAAAAAAAAAAAAAAACAAAAAAAAAAAACACAGAAAACGTTAAGCATATATGTTCGTTCAAACTCCTCAATAAGAGCAAAATCCCAGTGCCAAGCAAATTCCAAGCAAGGCTTTTGACAATGATGAACGGAACTCATTATCATCACCAGTATGTTCAACAAGTCGTGCCAGCTCCGGCAATATTTCTTTCATTTCCTTCACCAGCTGTTGATCACCCTCGTATCGACTTTCGCTCTTATCATCACCAAACGCACTTTTTCCTTTTGTTATGTTGTCATTCTCACTACTGTTGTTACTACTGCTCCTGTTATCTAACTTTGCATGAGACGTCTGAGAACTTAAATTAGAAGGGTGTAACAATGTTATTGCGTGCACAGTCGCCTTCGCCATCTGCCGCGCCTCGTCACTTGCGGTGTCTGCGAGAAAACGCCTAATTACCATCTTATTGCGGGCACACATTGACGCCCGCGCCACACTTTTCATCCTGCGACCCATTTCTCTTTTGTCGTGGCGTAACGACAACGTGTCCACTTCGGCCTCTGCGTCTGTCCCATGTTTCCGCGGCGATGGCGACTGCGATGGTGGTGGTGACGATGGAAAGGACCATTGACGCAAAATGTCTAAACTACGACCCGCAACACCCGCAAAAAGCGGCAGGTCTACAGAAGAAGGCAAAACCGCAACTAAAAGTAATTCTGTTGCAGCAGACAAATCCCCTGCGCTGTAAATCATACATGAGATGAGCTCGCCCATCAAAATCACAAATCGCTCCAAACGCTGTAATGCATTTGTAATGTGTTCAGGAGGAAAAACATTAGCATCCACCAGTTCGTAAGGAGACCCCGCTTCTATGGTCCTCACTTTTTTGTTGGCAAGCGACATAAGTGACGTGAATGTTGTCGCAAAAGACAACATCCCTTTACGACGGTTGCTGAATGATAAAGTGGATGTTTTATATCCGACTGTTAACCGCTGCTTGTTCGGCTCAATCAAACAAATATTATTATTATTATTATTACTACAAGTAGTAGTAGTAAAACCACAAATAACATTAACAACAAAAAGTTTGAGACATTTTTCTGTTTTGTCAAAAAAGTTTGATGGAATGTTAAACTGAGCTTTAGAGCCGGAGTTAACAAACAACCTTGGCGAAAGATATTCAAGCAACAACAAGTTTCCAACAACTCGCACCACTTCAGACGCAGCAATAACTAACAGCTCCTCTTCTTGTTCTTGTTCTTGTTCTTGTTCTTGTTGTTGCTGCTGTTGTTGTTGTTGTTTTGCACTATAGTCGTTAGCGGCAAAACAAAAAAAATCCATAAGTGCCAAAAGAAAACTCGGATGAGCCCCAGAAGGCAAAGTATCTTGTAGGGTAATTTGTGCATGTTCTCCCTCCTGCAAGCATGATGGTGCTGCTTCTGTCACTACTTCATCACTTTTAATTTCATCCTTCTTGTCGGCAAAAGTGACACTTTGCGTAACAAAAGACTGCAAAGCATAATGTGTGGGAAACTGTCGCAGCGCAACTTTTATAATAGAAAAATGTTCATTATCACCAAGCATTGGCCATAACATTTTCCACATATCAATCACCGTCGTTTGTACCTTGTTTGGAAAGAAATATGAGTTGGTTACAACAAAGGAACGCAAACTATCCTCCACAACACGCATGTAGTCAGGAAAGTAATCATGAGATTTCTTTATATCATCACTTATCATATCTATTTTTGCAGCAGAACAAACAGAGCGCGGCCAACTCATAGAAAGCGATGACGCTGCGACATTGACTACAGCTGGCAACGCAGCAGTGGTGTCTTCATCATCATTTTTTCCCCAATTCTTTTCGTGCTGATGTCTGTGTGTCAGCCTCCTGCCTACTACATCGCCCAATGATTTCACAATAGCAACCACAACGGCCACAGAGCAAGGTTTACATCCTGCATTGTTGTCCTCCTCACCATCACCGCGCAAAAATCGCACAATAGCAAGCCATGCAACTTCCATCTCGTTCTCAGTTAACATAGTCATGTCATTTGCTGACATCAACATGTGCAGTGCTCGCACAGCAGAAAGTGCGGCAGCTTCTCCATTAGAGTTTGGAGTCACAAAATGTGCCATTGCACAAAAATCAATAAAAAACAAAATCAACTCATGTAGCAATGTTTCCTCGTTTGTATTCTGTTGAAAGCAACACGCGTCAACAGACTGCGAAACAAAAAGAGCATACATCACAAAGTAATGTGTGGCAATAGTTCGACAAACACCATCAATTATCGTTACACGCATGTCTTCAAAAAATGCATAGTTGCTACCAAAGTGCTCTAAAAGTTGTGCAAAACCCTGCTCTTCTTCATTTCCATAGCCTTCTTGCAATATCCTGGTAGAGTCATTACATGATATATCTAAATCTAATTCCCTAGGACGCGTTTTATGATTTAAAACATCAGCACTAAACAAGGAGCGCAGTTCACTCATTTTTGCTGACACACGAGAAGCAAGAGCATACTTGTTGGTGGCTCTAATAGTAATATTCATAAGCGGTATAAATACTGCAATCACTATACATCGCCAGCAATCACTAGAGAGACGCCCACCATATGTATGTATAAGTGAAAAAAGTGTCTTGAGAGCACTTTGCCGTATTTCTGGACGCACATCAACACACCCATCGTAAAGTTGCATTAATAATGTACACCAAATATCATCAATTTTACTTCCACTTTTCTTACGTAAGGCAATATAGTCGGCTACAGACCAAAGAAGTTGCCCAGCGCTAAGGTTAATGTTAATCCTATGTTCTGAGCCAGGAAGCGAGTGCTTCATAAACGCCCCAGCACAGCAAATAAGTTGCCGAAGTCCCTCATCACCCAAACTTGTAATGCAGGAGTGCTGAATTGTTTCCAGCGCACGGAATGCTACGCTAATGTTCTGCTTGGCCACAGCTGTAAAAGCCACATTACTGTCCGTAACAAATTGCGCTGATTTAGTTCCAAATGGCATCGCAGTGTGGCGAAGAAGACGCAGCAAATATTCCCACGCCTCGCCGCTCATTTCTTCACCAGAGCCCTGCACTAGTTTTAGCACTTCCTTTAGCAACACCAACGAAGGGCCACTCGTTAATGTCAACAGGTCATCAACGCTATTAGATACAAGTTTTTTTCCTTTTATCTCTTCTGACTCCACTTCCTTAGTGCTGTTACTATTTGCACTATCATTATCATTATGATGATAATAACAATAATAATAATTATTATTATTAGTATGTTGAAGATAATCGTAAATCCTAAAAAGTAGTTCCGTTGCTGAAGCAAGCAGTTGTTGTTGTTGTTGTTGCTGTTCTTGTTTTTCACTCGTTTCATCATAATTTTCCTTTACCTCTCCCTCTTCTTCCTTCTTTATCTCCACCACCTCTTCTCCATCGTTTCCATCATTTTCATCGTTAATAAATGAATCAGTTATTAATGTACACTCTTGCGTCCGCAAAAATAACGAAACTAAATGCTTTAGTCGCACAATAAGGCTTGCTGTACTATATGGTCCTGATGATGATAATAATAAAAGTTGTGTCAAAGTTGATTCTTCCTTTTCATCTACCAGTTCTTTATTTTTATTGTTTTTATTTAAAAACTGACAAAAATGTGCTGTTACAACCACAATGTCCTCTACAACTTTTTCCAGTGCCGCTGTCGCCACTTCCTTCATACGATCTGACTCACCACATGCATTAAGAAGTTCTACAATGTTTACAGGGTCAAATACATGCAAATAAAATTGTTTGACACTGCACCACAAACGTCCTAACCACAAAAATGACACCTTGCGCCGACACACAACTACTGTAAGTAAAGTCAATGAAAAGCACTCACTTACCATGCTTAATAACGTCATGTAGTTAGACAGAGGGTGCATACACAACTCAACTACAAAGTTTTTAAAAAGGTCCTCTACAGCAATGCTATCTGCTAACAATGCACTTTTTATACAAAAAATATACAACGCATCACGAACACTTTCCGCATCCTGCATTAAATCTTGCACTGTTAATTTATCAGTAATAAAACAATAAAGTTGTTGTTGTTGTTGTTGTTGTTGTTGTTCAGCAAGAAAGCGTATGTTCCGCATTATTGGGTCTAATAAAAACATACAAGAAGCCACATGTCTCCATCCATTTTTAAGTAATGGACCTACGCAATTTGCTAAAAAAATAACAAGATTTAACACATGCAATTTTTGCCGCAATACATCTAATGAGTGTTGCATAGTAGTTGAAAATGTTGCTAACTGAATTGTTTTTTTTTCTATTAATAAATCACGACGATTAAACATTGTTATTAACAATCCATCTGACAAAGACTTTACACCATCTGTTTTTGACTCCTCTGCTTCTTCAATAATAAATGTCTCTTTCGGTGTTTGCAAATATACAATAAATATCTGCAAATATTCGTCACGCTTCACAGAAAGATCAAGATAACAAGATGTCTGCACAAGATGTGTTATAGCTTTAAAAATCATATGAATTATAACATCCTCGTGAATATCACAAACAGCAGGCGCAAAACAACGCATAAAATGTGGATGAAATAAAAGAAAAAAATTTATCGCTTCTTTTTTTGTATAAAAACAAGTAGAAAAATAACCATCACTATCTACTTTTTTTAACAATAAACTCTTGACAACTCGCGCAAAACTCTGTGTAAACATTGTAAGAAAAGCTAAGATATCATTTGCCAAACCCGCTGCGTAATATTTCGGCTCACCACCAGTAAATTCTTCAAAAAAACTTTTTTCATTATTATTATTATTATTATTATTATTATTATTATTATCATCACCACCACCATTACTACTACTACTACTACAAGCAACACTAAAAATATCTCTTTTTGTTTTACTGTTATGTGTTAAATTGACATGATCTGTACTTAACAGTTCTTCTTTAATGTTAACAATAATATTTCTAAAAAGTTCAGTTGTAACAACTAGTAAGTCTAAAAAAAGATTTGATTTTTTTGTAGCATCAGTTTCCGTGTTTTCTATATCATAAAACTGATCTACAGCAAAGCAAATAATGTTATTACCAGAGTCATCTTTTTGAGTTTTTTTTTGATCAAAAGATGTTGACTCAGTTAAAAAAAATCTGCTACCATCAATAGATGTAAGTTGAACCAAAATTTGTCGTAAAAATTTATAATTCACAATAACATTTCTCCAAAGTGTAAAAATAAAAGCCGCGCGTTTTACATTTAAATTATTGTCATTATCACCTTCAATACACAACTTAATAATTGTAATATGATGCTGTAAAAGTGCTGGTACGGCGTGTCGAATGATAAAAAGTGCTTTTGATACAACCACAACACAAAGCTTTTCTGTTAAATAAAATTCCTCATCATCATAAACATCATCTAAAAAAAAAATTTCATTTATAATAGCTCCTTTTTCCTGTTGATTATTATTATTATTATTATTATTATTATTATTATTTTGTTGTTGTTGTTGTTGTTGTGTAAGTTCTTTTTGTTCTTCATTGTAACATGTTAAACTAGTAGCTCGACCTAGCATTGAAAATATTACATCTTCGTTTAAAAAACGTGTAAAAAGTATATTAGTTTCCTCTGTAGAACAAATCTCATCACATTCTGTAAAATATGCTGTTAAAGTACGCAAAAGTAAAATACGCAAACGACGTTGTGGTGAAGTACTAACACAATTAATACTTGTGTCACTCTGCGATGTAAATGAAAAATTACTACGATGTTGTGTATTCAACTTTAGCCATTTTGTGGGAACTGCACAGCAAATAGCACATACATCTTTTAAATATGCCATTGATTGAATTCGTGCAGTCAAAGAAACACCAGTATCATTGTCTTCTTTTTCTTGATCAAGATCATTACAACTGCGCAAGTTTCGAAGAAAAGAATTAGTACGTTCCTCTATTGCTGCCGCACATGTTGCCTCCACAATTGAGTCTGGTGTTGCTTGTAAATACATATTAAAAAGAATACTCATCATATCAGCCAAACCTGCATTACCAAGTGCACATGCTGACAAATAATTCATCAATGTTTGTAGAATTCTCACCTGCATTTCATCATCTGACGTAAAATACTCACCTGCACTATCACTGCTGAAAGAAACATTACCATGTGCCTCACTTACATTTAAATCAATAACTGTTGTTTCTTCACCTAAAGACGTGTTTGAGCTGTTAAAAAAACCACAAACTCGCAACGCTGCCCCTCGCAACCCACCACCACTATTATTATTATTATTATTATTACTACTACTACTACTACTAATATGAAGACCACTAGGCAATATGTTCATAGTAGTACAATGACTCTGCCCTAGTAATTCAAGCAAAAGATGACTTATAATACGAACAACATTCCACGACATGGGCAACATTTTTAGCGATGCCAATGTACCTAAATCACTAAGAGTTTGCATCAGTAATGTTCTATATTCTCGTTTACAATGCAGCATATCACACGCAAGCACAAGAGTGTAAAAAATATCCTCTGCAACAAAACCTTTAATACGTGTTGACTGAATAGCGTCTCGAAGTGGGCCCATTGTGTGATGTTTTGTAGCTACAAGAAAAAGATTGTTAAGATTTGTCTGAAATGCCGCAGCCACTAAAGTACTGCTGGCACACAAGACCCCAGCACTTTGACATGTTTTTGTATTACCAGCCATCAACTAATATCTATATTTATATATATATAAATATTCACTTTTTTTTTCACCTCGTTAACCTCCCTGTTGTTGTTGTTGTTTTTATTTTTATTTTTCTTTCTTTTATCAAAGTAAATACGCTACTTGTTTTTATGTTTGGTGTTAACTATCTAAAAAGAAATAACAAAAAAATTAATAATCATAATAATATATCCTACAGTAATAAAGTTATACATACATATATATATATATATATATATAT
>JAWVMR010000139.1:48839-69549 GCA_036321205.1 Trypanosoma caninum | reverse complement strand
GTTTTGCACCTACCTAAAAGAAAGGTGCTTGATGAGGGTCCCTCCGACGGACCAAAAATGCATCTGCGGGGAGGACGCGTCCAATTTCCACGTCCACACGTGCGAAAAACCCCACCGCAAAGCGCGCACGATGCGCCACGAGGTGGTCGGGATGGCCCCGGCAGACGGCCTGCGACTATGCGGCTTCACGTGCGCAATGGAACCGCGCTTGTCCGAGGCGAGCCGCCACAAACCGGACATTCTGGTGGTCGGGGCGGGGGTTTATACCATGACAGACGTCACGGTAACATACCCAGGACGAGCGACAGGGGCCAAGGCAGCGGCGCGACTGGAGGAGATAGACCCACTCCGGGCTGCAAAAGAGCTGGAGCGCGGCAAAAGGTGGGGCCGCGGCAATTTTTGTAACAAACTAGAAAGATGAAGGGCGAACCCACTACAGCAAAAACTAGAAATAAAACAATAACAGGAACGAACTGTAGAGGAAGAGGGGTGCAAACCCGCGAGCAACACAAATAGAATAATGGGGCTCTTTTGTTTTTGTTTTGTGAAATAAAAACGCCCATGATGAGGCCGTTGGGGGTTTATTGTTATTTTTCATAGAGTGTTTTTCTGTGGGTAGGTGCCGTCTTTGTTCGGCAATGGGGGGTCGTGAAGCTGATCACAGCCCCTTTTCTGTGATGGTTGGGGCGCGTGGTAAATATACAAATATACACATATGTGTGTCGATACAGTTTTTGCTCCATATATACATTACCTATCGGGTGCCTGAACCAAATAAAGAATAAAAAATTTAATGAATAGGTTTTTTTTGACTAAGGTGCAATTGTTTTTTTGACGGCCAAAAATTTTTTTTATTAAATGACGTGGGGCAAAACCATTTGGTTTTTTGTGTTATTTTTTTTTTATTTTTTTGGGGGGGAAGTTTATTTTATTCTTATTTGAAAAGCAAAAATTTTAAAAAGCAAAGGGGCATGCAAACGTCATGCAACCAAAGAATGCAGGAGGTTTAATGGCCTTACCACACCGCGGAGGGAAAGAAGAAAGGGCGCTTTTCCAAATCCCCTGGAGATGGCGACAGCACCCCAGGCCATGCTGACAGAATTATTGGCCATCAGAAGAAAACAGCAACAAGCAAGGCGAAACAAGGCAACAACAAGAACGTGGAAGAAATTAAAAAAAAACCAGACAGTCCATAAACAAGACAGTAATGGTGGGGGAAAAAAGTGCTTTGAAAGCGTCTCCAGAACGTCTAAAATTCAACCAATCAAACTAAAACTTAAAATCAAAGTCAAACCGAAGGTTTCTTGTGGTCGAAAGAGCCAAAAATAAATGCCACCGCTTCAACAACAACAACTAAAAAAAAGAAAAGATAGCAACAACACTTTAACGGCAACCGTAAAAATTAGCGAAGCCGTAGCTAAATTAGGCATTTTTGACACGCGTAACAACAACACCATAAACATAACTCTAACCGGATTAAGCCTGTTAAAAAACAATTTGAAGGTTTTGGGTTTTATTTTTTGGCTGTGCAATGGGCGGCTGCGCATGTGAAAAAAACAATTGCAGTGGGAAATAGGAAAATGCCCTAACTAAAGGCGTTGGCTTTGCCGGAATAAAGCAGCTAGAGCTAGCACTGAGAGCGCGCCACATGGCACTCATCAAAGTAAAGGTTTGTCACAGGACCGCCGCGTGGTGGCGCTTTGGCCCCTCCATCGGATAAGATGGCGCCGGAACAAATGCAGATGAGGGCTGTAGACGCAATTGCGTGCATCCCGTGTGCCTGGCAACAATGCTGGGTGCATTCAAAGAAGCGCGACAAACACAAGAACAACCATGTTGTTTTTTAGACAGCGCGGGGTAACTATAAATGGTTGTTTGTCAGGAGGGACACCGCTGGAGCGAATGCCGTTGCAATACTTTCATTCCGCGGTTTAGTGTTTTTCTTGTGGCGTTATTGTTGCTAGCGCGTATAACACGGTATGCGGCTTTGATTTTTGTTATGGGGCGCGCCGTTTTGGCCCCCCAACAGTTTTGTTTTTTAACGTTTCCACCCACGGGGAACCTGCAGCAAACCCCTGCTGTGCAGAAAAGGGTTTCATTCAAAAGAAGTTTACCGTATTAGCAGTGTCTCTTGCTAGGTCTGGGTGGACGTTTTAGAGCCGTTGGGTGTTTTCAAAACCTGGAAGTTGCTGCTTAATAGGGGGAGCTGCCGCACGGCAAGGCTGGTGGGCGCGGTTTTGCCGCTTGCAGCCACACGGTGGAACGTATAGTGCTGCAAATGGGGCTGGGAGATAGACTTAAAAACGCTACAAAAAAATAAGGGGCTGTTTAGGGTGCCATTTTTCAGCGGATTCTTTTTTTGGGGGAGAGGGTGTTTTGCTAAGTTTTTAAGCTGGCTCCGCCGCTCTTATAAAACAAATTTCACCGCAACAGCGACTGAAGCAACCAGACCACCCAACCGGGCAGCCTTTCCGTGGCGCAGAGGGTGGGTCTTACGTGGCACCCCCGCATGTCGCATATTTGGGTGCGCCCAAAGCCGCAACAGGATCATCAAGCAAGAAATGAAGCTTCCCATCGCGACACTGGCTTTCCCTGATCCTACCGCGCTTTTTCGGCAACATGCTGGGAAGGGTTAATGTTATTCACCCGCCAGGAGCTCAACGGCGTCCCTCCGTAACGCATATCTGCGCATACTGGTGCTACAATGGAATGCTTCGCGCTAAGGGGAGCCTGTATAAACAAGACGGGTTTGGTAAATCACATGCGCCTCTGCAACCCGGACGGTGTTTAGAACGTCTGGCCCATACGCGTTACCAGACACAACTGAGTGCTAAATTCAAAAACGGAGATCTGTGACGGTGGGTTGGTCAGCACCAAAACAACGAGCGGGGCTGACACGGTAGAGGTGCCGCCGGTCAGAAACCCCTAGACAGGAATGAGTGGGGCGAAGGAAAGAATTTATGGTCAGATAGGTACCCGGGTGCGGTGCGGCGCTGGCAACAACCGCACCCCCACAGACCCACACGTTTACAATGGCGCCGCCGTGGGCTCCTCTGTCGTGGTGCTGTGTTTTGCTGCTTTTCAAATGGGGAGGAGGCCAAACGCCCGCAGGCACCCTCACTAGGATTTTGTGGGTGGGGGGCCTTTCGCAAGGTGTTTTTTTCGGGAATTTCCTTGATTGGCCACATGTCGACCAACAGACGGGAAAGGTGGGCGCCGTGTTTATCGCCAGTTGCTGGGTTGGCTGTGGTGCGGGTTCTGGGGCAAAATTACTTTTGATCGTCCAATCGCTTCTGCGAAAAGCCAATAACGGGCGTTTTCTTGCCCACCAAAGGGCAATACGAGTGGCCCTAGCAAAGGTGACGGGTTTCGTTTGGCGTAACCTTTGTCGCTGCGGGGCGGTGGCAAGAACCAATAAATACCAGCACCCCCGGACACGCACAGACCACCAAAGGCTAACTTGGGAGTTTGGGCACTACCGCAAGCACGCGCTTCGGGGGATGTTTACGCAATGCAAGCAGGTAACGCGCGTGGCGTCCAGCGCCCCGTTCCTGGGAGGTGCGAGGTTTGTGTTGAGAAACCGGAGGCCTTTTTGACAAACAACAGCAGACGCGTCATGTGTGCAACAACTCATTTGGACGGGGGCAGCTGGCTGTGGCTGCGCACAAAATGGGAATATGTGTTGAGGAAAGTCTCGCAATCACATGCTGATGCGGTAACCCAACCACTGGTTGGGCGATGGATCGTGCCTTGCAAAATGTTTTTTTTTTGTTGATAGTGGCTGTTTCCCTACAACAGGGCCCCGCATGACCAACTCTGTTTGGCGTGCGTGAATGGATTTTCCTTCCTTTGGCCGGTGTTGGGCTACCACACTGTCTGCAAGCGCGTGCTGAAAAAACGAGAAAAAAAAATAACAAAAACAAATGCAACTCAAAATATGTAAGTAGTACTGTCACAAAATGACAAACATAATAAATCAATGTATATATATATATATGTATACGTATATAGATATTCTTTTTCTTTCTCTGTGAACGTTCTCTTTGCTCACTTTGAAAATCCTGTCACTTCCCCTCTCCCCCCTCCCCCCTCTCACAAAAAAACAAAAAACGGCAAAACAACAACAACAATGACAGTAACAAGGAACCGTCACGTAGTGTATAAATGCAGCAAAATAGCCCTATTATAGGAAACAACCGAGTGATCCCGTATATTTATCAAACCACCACATCCTTTCTTTAAATGATGGAATGCCATTTCAGAGTTATCTGTAGAAAAATATTTCTCTCCAGCATAGTTAAGAAAATGGTATCGACCAAAACAAGCATACATGCGATGTGTATTGTTGTCGTTGTTAGAAAGGCATGTTTTGTTAGCATCGGAGGAACCCCTTTTCTCCTTTATCTGGGATGAGACTTCTGCCATAATGTTTTCTGGCTCCTCACTGACAACCGACCTGGAACCAAGCCATCTTTGCATTGAGTTCCGCAACGAGGTGATACCCTGAAAGAATTGGTCCATCATCTCCTTTGTGATTTCGTCAGCACAGAACAAGCGTGGAATAAAATCGGTTCTATGCACAATACTGTGAAAATTATTCCACCAGCCGCATCGTTGCACGCACTGCGCAAGCTGGTAGTTTCCCACCATTGGCGCCCCGAAAGAAAAACACCTCAACTTTTCCTTCAGTATTCCCGGATACGCCCACAACATACGAAAAGACACCAGCTGCGCTATAGCCCCACCAAGCGAATGGCCCAAAAACACTAAACGGTATCCTTCGTTAATAGCGTCTTTAACAAGTTCCCAAATTTGCGATGCACATTCATTGGCCTCGCGTGCAAAGCCATTGTGGGTACAATATTCCAAAGTCTTATAAACACCTCCACAGACATTCAAGGAAACATCGTTTCCCGATACAGAACTGGTGGTCACGCCATCAATAATACGAGACCATACCACACATTTCGCCTGACTGCATTGAAGGTTAACCAAAAATGTACGATAGTTGTGTGTTCCGGGGAAAGCAATAAACAAAACTTTATTAGAGCTTCTGAAAACAGAAAATTTCGGATAATGGCATACCAACTTCAGAAAACGTGAGTAAGGAATGTAATTGAGAGAAAGTGTCACACTTGGCGCACCCCTGTACTCGTATGCCACTTCTGCACAAATAGCAGAGAACAACAACTCTTGCGCCTCAACTGCCAGGTTTAGCGACGCAAATGCCAAAGTTTCTTGAAAACGAGGAAAACATGCTCGAAAAAATTTTTGCATTTCCGCTTCAGTGTATTTGTCAACAACATCACCACGATTGGAAAACTCCTTCTTGTCCAGGTAGTCCACAGTCTCTATCACCTTCACCATCGTGTCCTTCTTTACACGAACAAAACGTTCCTCATGTGGTTCTGTTGAGACAGTAGGAAGATCACATTTATAACACGTATTTTTGTAGGTGATTGTACTACAAGAAGGTGTAACACAGATCCTAGGCATATCCGTGGCTAGCTGCAATATATAAAGACCCCACTTTAGACTCTGTTCCTTCCAATGAGAAACAAACGTTATTCCACTTGGAAGAGCACAGAGGTCACACACAGGCAAAGGTTCGCCTAACATGTGCACATAACGGGTCCTTGTTCGACATTTTTTACAAACAGCTTGCCAACACTTCCTGCAGTGATGTCTTCTACCTGCACGTCCCCCTATATATTCACTGCAAACAAAACACTTATTACATGTACATTGTTGCCCTGAGTTTTTACACAAAGCGCATGAGCGTGTTGGTGGTAGTGAAGTTCTATATGCAACGCTTGTTGTCTGCGACCACTGGGGTTGTGTATGTGTATAGTTGTAATTCCTCAGCGGGATTTGACGTGGCCATTGAGGTTGAGACATGTTAGGTCTTTGTATGTAAGCAAAAACAAAAGAAAAAAACAGTCAATAATATATACGCATATATATATATATATATATATATATATATAGATATATTAGTTTCTGTTGTAGTTGTCTTTGTTTTATATTTTTTCTTGCTTATAAAAAAATAAGTAATAAAAAGCAAGTGGACATCCCATTGTTTTACAAGTCAGGTTTAAAAAAGCAACCCCTCCCCCCCCCCCCCCCCCAAAAAAAAAAAAAAAAAAAAAAAAAAAAAAAAAAAAAAAAAAAAAAAAAAAAAAAAAAAAAAAAAAAAAAAAAAAAACCCCCCCCCCCCCCCCCAAAAAAAAAAAAAAAAAAAAAAAAAAAAAAAGAAAAACATTTATATTTATTTATATATATATAACTACAAATAGATATTCCCATTACTTCAGCACTTTAAGTATAACAATTCCTTCGTTTTTTTTTTTTTTTTTTTTTTGTTGTTTTCACAATTTCCTTGCTTTGTTTATGTAATCACTTCTTTTTTTCCAACACCCCCCAGCCATTAATTTGTCTCTCTCTTTATATACATATATACATATATAATGTGCCTACTGGTAAACAGTCTTTTAAAAAAATACAAATAATTGTTCAATAATAACAAAAAGAAACAAACAAACAAACACATACACACACACAATATATATATATATATATATATATATATATATATATATATGTATATGTATACAGACTCACAAATTGCTTGTGTATCTATTGATACTATGTCGGTTTATTACAATCTTCCCATTTTAAACACCATTTTAGAGGCAACAAAGTCACCCAATGAATCAATTTTAAGCCACACCTTTGACGCATAACGTGGAAAAAAAAACTGTATATTTTCTTCAACAAAACCGGTGCCTTGCACAGGAAAGCCACTTTCGCCATCGTTATGTATGTTCTCTCTGATTTTCCATTTACCGGCTGTTTTTACTATAAAATGTTTAAACATCAGATAACTTCGCGCAGTATCCGTTACCTCTCCGCATAAGACATGTGGTATATTTTCCTCAATGTGCAGCGGCCAAAGATACAAATCTACCAAAGACTCCAAATTACCACTATTGTTATCTCTATAGCCATTATTATTACCGTTATTATTGTTATTGCAATTGTTCCCAGTGTCATCGTCAAGAGTAATGGTTTCCCACCGTAATGTGTTAAAAGGAATGTGTTTGGGCATTAAGGCTGACGTATTATCGCGGCTAGTTGTGGTAGAAAACAAAGAAGATTTAAAGGGGAGATGGGGAATCAGCAAAACATCAGTAGCATTGCTTGTAGTGCCTTTTTCGGCGGAAATACAAAGACGTCTCCTTTTAGTGGTTCTAGTACCCGTGTGCCGCTCTTTTTCATAAGCAACAACCGTTTTATCGGCACCTTGAACCGTCCCGGCGTCATTCTCACTACTGCTAACAACAGAATGTTTGCTGAGATTTACTTTTTCAGCAATGACACGCCACGCTCGCCAAATATCTTCCCTTTTCACCACCTCAGCTCTCGCATTATCCTCTAAACGGTGGATAAGCTCCTGCACTCTGCGCCGCTCGCTTTCTAAAGTGGCCTGAGACAAACTATCTTCAAGAAATTGCCGCTTTTCCTCATGTCTCTCCCGTAGAAATTGCTCATTGCAAAGAAACGCGGCGCGAACAAACTCAGCCGCGCCAGATGATTTAATCTTTGATAACAACGGCGCCATCTTTACGCCCTCAGCAAAAGAAATATCGCCACTAAAGTTGTCATGTTTATGACCTTGTGCTTGTCCGTTGCATTTCGTTTCCTCATTGTTGGATAAATAAATAACATCAGTACTAGATCTGCTATTATCATTCGCTGCACGTCTAATCCAGGATATTTGTCCGCTCTTGTGGCGCTGCGGAATAAGATAGGCACCTCTACCAATGTTCACGGCACTAGACAAACCAAGAAGACCTTGTGAGCCATGTAAAACAGTGTTCTCAAGCTTTTTTGGAATGGGAGGCAACTCACCAGAATAGCCAAGCGGCGGTAGCGCAGTAGTATCTGCAGACAAAAGAGCGTTTGAAGAATCAATTGTTCCCTCACCTTGTTCGTTGTAGAGTTTTGTGCGTTCTTTTGCAAGAGCCTCAAGATTGCGCCGCAGTCGCGGTACTAGCTCTGATGTTACCAGAGCCGAGCTATTGTCATCAAGAAAGGCAAACGGATACGTCTGCTGCAGCAGTTCTTCGTGTTCCAGATATAATTTCTTTTGATCCTCAAGAAATACTTTGTCAGCCTCGACCTCTACAATTTCCTCTTCTTCATTGTCACTGTCGGTTTCATTTTGCACAGAGTCCCCAGCAGTTTTCTTTATAAAAATAAGGCGATTTTTCAGACGCAACTTCCTGTTTCGTGTGCGTTCGTATTGTTCACAGTCCTCCCAACGTCTTAACTCAAACTGCGCTCGTGCAACAAAAACTTTTTCCTCATTATCTGCAATATGCCTTGAAAGAGCATCAGAAAAGTACCGTATCGCGCGAGCGTACGTTGCACCAACTGCAGAAACATACGGTTTCCTATTTTTAGAACTGTGATCCATTCTAAAATGTGACAAATTTTTTCTTTGTTTGGTATTTTCTCCCACTTTTCCTTCCATTCAGCCGTCTGTTTCAACAAAATGTTGAGCACACAGACGCAGCTTAAAAACAAAAAAAAAAAAAAAAAAAAAAAAAAAGCTGGCAGGAAGCTATACAAACAGTTCAGTGAAATATCTACACTTCCTACTGTCACAACAACCTTTTCCGCCGCCCCACCGTACCCACAAATAAACAAATAAATAAAATTATATGCATGCATATATTTATCACAATACAGTAACTTTTTTTTTCTTTTCGTTTTTGTTTTACTGACGTTAAAAACACTCATCTCGTACACGCATCATATTCGTTGTTAACGTTTAAGTTTTTTGAAAAAGAGCCTTTCGAGACTCCCGACAAAATTCTGGTGATGTGAATGGCAGCATTCGCTCTGTTGAGCTTATTGCTTTTTGCAAATCTCCAAAAAGCTCAACAGGCATATCCCACACAGAAAAAGGTGCCACAAAATGATCATAGCGCTTTGCAAATACTTTACCGTACGCCTGCATAAGTTCCCATTGCAGTTTAGACACATGCACATCGTATTCCTCGCGCTCCAGCGCGCTCAGAGGTGCTTGCAACATCCGCTCACAAGACTTTTCCTCCTTCATAGTCTCCATCTTTTGCCGCAACTGCTGGAGATCATCAATAAGGCGATCTTTGTACTCACGTTGCTGCGTGAGAGCCGCCTCATAGTCCGCAGTTGTTTGTCGCAACTTTGCCTTGTATTCCTCCCGCTCCCGCTCCATCTCGTTGTGAAGTTTCTCATAGCGCTGCTTGAGTAACCTCAGCGCTTCTTTTGCCTGCTGTTCTTGAAATGCTTCCAACTTTAGTCTCTCCAAATCCACCTCTTCAGCACGTTCAGCGGCTAGTTTAGCATCAGAAGCAATCTGTCGCTCCTCTTCGGCTTGTTTTTCTAAAAGCAATATTTTTTCTTGCATCTGAGTTAGTTCACTTTCATGTTCGTGACGCATGTCTTGGATAAGGTGCGTAAGATCATCTGCGTGATCTTTCTGGCGCTGAAGCTCCTGCTCTTGAAGATCGCAAAACTCCTTCAACTCCGCACAAAGAGCTTGAAGACGTTGAATCTCGCTATTTAACTCCATCACCTCATTCCTACTCATTTCATCTTTTCCTTTAATTACTTTTTCCATTTCCGTTTTCATGGCCTCTTGCAATTTATCATTTGCCATAAAGGCTTGTGCGTTTTTCACTCGTTCATTTTCTAGCTCTGCAGTCCTCTCGGCAAGAAGAGCCGCGATGACAGAGTGCTTCCTCTGTGCCTGCAAAAGTTCCCCCTCCTTTTGCTTCAGTTCCGCCTGCATTTGCGCCATGTTTTCCTGAAGTTTCTCAGCATGCAAAACACTGTTAAGTTTGCTGCTACCGCTAATTTTGCTAACACTGTCAATATCCTGCACAACTTCGTCATCACCAACACCCCGCCCCACTGATGCGTCTGAAACAAACGGCACAACAAGTTCGGGGCGCACAAAAACCCCCTGGCCTGGCGCGCACGTAAAATACGACCGCCCCATCACACTACCATTGTTGCGGCCGGTGGAACCAAAAAGCTCAACACCCGCCCAAATTCCTGGGGCAAACTCTGTTGCACCTACAAAGTGAAGAACACCACGACGCCTCTCCGTTTGTGGAGGAATCGGCAAAACAATTACAAAGTCCAGCAGATTACATCCATTTGGCAGCAGACTTGGCATTTACCTTTTATTTACCTATTTATATGTGTATGTGATCTATCACCACCTATATATATATATATATATATATAACAACAGTCCACTGACAACTCCCAAACCCTATGTCAAAGCAACTTCAAAAAAAAAAAATATATATATATATATATAAAGAAAAAAAAAAAAAAATAAATAGTAATTAAACCAAACTACAGACATACAACAACAACAACAACAAAAGAAAAACAAAAACAAAAAAAAAACACAAAACTATATAAGATATATATTGTTTGGTGCTCCTTATAGCAACAAACTCTTGAACCACAAAAGTACAAACAGTACTACTTCCATGCAAAAACAACAGTAACTTGCACAAAATTACATATATTAGTTTTTTCTTTCTTTCTTTTCTTCCCCCATTTTATTGTTGTTTCTTTTGCATGTATGACTATTTGATTATGTTATTTTTTATTCCTACACATATGATAGAGGTTTAGAGTACTGCACATGCCACGTTGGTACAACAACAACGTTAACACAACTCTTTGCACTAATACCAAAAACAACCAGTATCACGATCAAATGCAGGCTTCAACATTTGCACTTCTGCTGCTAAATCTGACGCTGAACATGCACCCTCTATATCACTTTTTTTTTTTTTTTTTTTTTTGCGGGCGAAATCATTGGAATCCTAAATAGGCCAAAGCGCAATACCAGCCCCTGCAGTTCACATTGCGTTTCTTCAAAAAAAAAAACAAAAAAAAACAACAACAACAACAACAACAACAAAAAAAAAAAAAATGAGTAACAACAGCAGCAACTTTATGCCGCGTTTTAAGAGCGTGGAATTTGAAAAGTAGAAGAAAGAGATCCGGTATCTGTCTCCAGCATATTTCGTCTAAGTCTTCTCTGAATTTCAGTAACAACAAGCTCTCGCCGCCGCCTCTCCAAATCTTGTTTTTTTTTACGCTCACTCATAAGCCTCTCTAATTGTGAAATCCCGTTAGACAACATCGGCTTAAGTGTTTCATCAACAAACGTAAACTTCGATTCACACTTTTTAAACTGCAGATTAAGATGAAAAAGCTCATCCTCTAGTTGTCTGCGTAGGTTACGCTCTTTATCAAGTTCCTCTTGCAAAGCACACGCGATACTCCGTTCCTTTTGGCACAAACTACAAGCCTGTTGATATGGAGCAACAGAAGGCTGATGCGACTGCAGTAACACATCTTTATCGCCCGTAAGTAACGTTCCACGCACAGCTTTTTTCATCCTCTGTTTTTTAGTATTATACTCATTATTATCACCACATACATAGTCACCATCATTGTATTCTTCACCGTTTTGTTGTTTTTTCTTAATTGGGGAAAATTTGCCACAAATAACACGGCTGTGCAGTGAGCGCAGTGTTTCCAAAAATTTGTGGTAGGCATCGTTGTCGCGGGTTTGTCTCGGAAGATTGCATCTCCAGCACAAGTCACATTCACTCACTAATTTGTCGTTCGCTTGCTGCTCAACAGCAACTCCCTTATCTTTTACATCTCTTTCCTTTTGCTGCTGTGACTGTGAAAAAATGTTCAGTACGTTCTGCGACAGACTAAAGTGTTTTTGACAAAATCTATTCGTATCAACATCAAAACAATCGCTTTTATTAACAGAGCTCTTAGTCAAAAAAATTTCGTAGCCTAGTTGGAGCAGATCAATAATTTGCGCATCAATTTCGTTACTTTCACCACTAGCCGCAGTGCAGATTGACAAGTCCGTGCCGTCATAAGGCCCACTTGGATGTCTGCAAATCAAAAAATCTTTCCCTCCAAAGTCGCATTGTAGGTTACTCGCCTCCTTTTTTTTCCTTATGTCGCCACGAAATTGATCATGTTCTTCTAATCGCATCAGATTTTTGCGCAACTGTGCAAAAGCAGATTTTGGAGAAGATAAATGACTCTCATCAGTTCCATAGTCACATTTTGCAAATATATTCCAAGAATCGTAACACGTAATGTGTTTTTCTTCAGTTTTTCCCTCTTCTTCATCTTTTTTTCTTTTTTCTGATTTAATAGCATCTTTTATATCTTCCCGCAAAGAAGAAAACAGTCTTTCTAGCGTCTCTCTTATTATATTTTCCCAATGTATAACCTTTTCAGTTGACAAAGAAGATTTTTCCTGATCCTTATTTGCTAGTGTGTTTCTTTCATCAACAATGTGTTGAAGCTCAGCAAAAAAACGTTTTAGTTGTCGCTGAATAGTGTGACACATCTTGCGATTTTCGCTTGTAAGACGTGAAACAGTTCCTTTAAGAATACAGCTCTTTTTCATTGCAGCAGCCAAATCTTTTTTTAATCTACTAATTTCTGTTAAACAGGCAAGTTCACATGGCGATTTTGCAAGCACAACATCACGCAGATTACCCAATTCACCAGTTTTCCCTTGCTCTCTGATTGTGTCCGCCTGCTGAGAAAAAAGATGCGCCACAAGTGCAGAAAGTCGTTGATTTTCTTTTACAAGAAAACTCTGCTTTTGTAACACTTCCTGCAAAAAGTTACTGTTCTCTGCAACTGCTGACTCGGTATTTTGTCCAGTGATACTATGTGAAGGTAAAGTACATAAACCAGATGGAGATTGAAAGGTCTTAAAAGCAAACGATGGCTCAATTTTTTGTTCTAATTCTGTAAAATCATTATTTTTTTTTTTTTTTTCAGAGTCACACTCACGCAAAAAAAAAATCGGCTGCTGATCTTGCTGCCCATCTCCCTGCTCTCCTTTTATAAACGTGGTACCGCAAAAACCCGTAACGCGGCTCTCATGATTGTCGCTGGAACTGTCGTCCATGAGAGTAATTTCTGTTAGTGATGATTGGTGGCGGGAAAGCTCCTCAAATTGTAGGCGTCTTGGTTCCGTGGCCTCCTTTTTTGAGGGTGAAAAACACGATTGCATTTCAACCACAGTAACACTCTCCTGTCGCAATGACACATCAGCACCACAGTTCGCTCCCTGTTTTTTGTTTCTCTCTATTTCCATTTCTGCCTGCCGTCGCATGCAAGAGGATTGTGGAAAATTGTCAGATAAAGAGCTTAGTGACTTGGAATTGTTAGATACATGTTCAGAAGCCAAAGTGCGCAAAGGTTCTGGAACTTTAGACTTAGACAATACCCCAAATAAGCCTAACTGATTTGTTGCCCGCTGGGCAAATAAAAAAGCACTACGCGCTTGGTGGTACTGGTCCCATCCAGAATTTACACACACAACAAGTAGCGAATCGCCAATGCCTGCAGCAATAGATTCCAAGATATGACAGTTATCAGTATCTGGAGCAAAATGAAGGCCGTGCCGCTCACTTGATGTGGCTATACTTGTAGAGCGACTCCTAGATGCTGTGTAGGAACAATAAGTATTAACAGCTGAGACATCCTTAGACTCATCAGCATTGCCACGACGTAGCTCAGTCGCAAGGCGTGACTTGCGCACTTTCCTCCTCGCCTCATGGCTGTAGTATATGTTTGATTCAAACAAGAACAATAAGAGTGGGGACTCACGCAGCGGCGCCCAAATGTTGGTGTTTGGCTGTTGAAAAAACATCGGCTTATTACTATTTGCCCTCGTCACATCATCTACACATTCTCCACGCGCAGCACTATCTCTTTCTTCTTCCTTACCTTCTCGCCACTGTGCACAGGCCTGTAACGCGCTTGCCAATGCTCCCAGCTCTCTCGCCCCCTGTTTACCATGCGCAGCGGCAGCACTGTCATTGAGAAGTATAATGTGAAACCTCGCCTCCGCCACATCCCGCCTCCTACCTCTTCTATGTTTTCGTTCTTGGTGCTGGTTGTGGCGTTGTTGTCGCTGTTGTTGTTGTTGAACCCCGTGAATGAGCACATCAGCACCATATCTCTCATTCTCCACACCAGCAGCGCAGCGCCTTGAGACCATAAAAGTAAGCACCAAAGTGGACTTGACGGCGTGGTCCTCCCTCTCCGCGTTTGTTCGCAGCGCCCTGGGCGGGTCGGTGCTTTGCAGGGCGCGCAGAATACACCTCAAGGCAATCTTGTGACTCTCTATTCTTTGCCGCGTTGGCTCCACAAACTCAAAACCTTTTGGCTCGTTGAGCGCGCGCCTCGGCTCGTCCCTCCGCATGTGCTCCAGACGAGTGGCGTCGTGCAGTGCGGCGTTTGTGTCGAGCACATCGCCAACCCCCCACGCATGGTACAAATCAACAAGGGAAAAGTGAGCATCATAGCAACCAGCTGCTGAGGATTGAACGCGTGCAGCAGACGTTTCTGTAATAAGCGCAGAGGCGGTAGCGTTTGCCAGATGTAAGAACAGCGCACGACGATCAGTAGCCATGTTGCTGCCGTAAATAAAAACACTACGATTCATGTGTCGTAGTGGCCTACAAACATTTTTTGGCACTTTGTCCAAAACGTTTTCTGTCCCTAATTTTAACTTACTGGAACAAAATGACTTTACAAGCGTTGTTTTCGTTTCTGGTATCACTGACTGCACTTCCACCTGTGAGTCATTGCTAGGTGGTTCGGCAAAAAACCCACGTAATAAATCGTACAAAAGAGGAACAACCTGAGTTACAAATATGCTTCCATGATGAGGACTAATTGCAATATGACCAAAAAAAAAACGTGTTCCTCCGTTATTGGAGTCAGAATCTGTTGTGCAATCCGCGTACAATAGTGATGCCTCGGTAGAAATAAGAGTAGCTTCAGATGTGGTATTGTTCACCACAAGGCAGCGATTCGGCAAACGACCTTGAGAAAAGTCTCTACATCCACGTGCTTTTGGTAATGTTATGTGCAAAGCAGTGTGCATATGGATCTATCAGCCACAGCTCATTGACTGGACGCAACTGTGCTAGTCGCACACACAAACAAACCCCCCTTCTCCCTCACCCCCCCAAAAAAAAAAAAAAAAAAAAAATTAATAAATAACCAGCCAATATAATGCACAAAGTTTATTTTTTTACACACACACACACACAAAAAAAAAAAAAAAAAAAAAAAAAAAAAAGATGTCTTTTTTATTCTCTTTTTTCCCCCTTTTTTACTTAATTTTAGTTAATTTGACCAAATATAGCCACCTTTCACTTTGCCCCAGCACTGTTGCCGTCATTAGCACTAGACGGCTCTTTTTTTAAGTTTGAAAGAAAGTTAATTGTGGACGCTGTATTTCGTGCCACTTTGGCAAAACGCATACCAAAGCCTTCCTCGGTTGTCGTTGTCTTTGTTGTCGGTGCCCCAATCACTGTATCTCTTGCTTTTTTCGTCGCAAAACGTGCACTGCTGCAGCCTTCAGCAGAACCCTCTGAATTAACAAAAGTGTCAGCAAATCCCCGGCTCCGCTGTTGCTCACTTGCGTTAACCGAACTTGTATTGGTGAAATTAGCATTACTACTACTAGTGCTATTTTGATTATTTGACTTGGTGTTATTCGTTGTTGCTGCCGTTGGTAAAAAAAGACCTGTAAATTTAAGCCCACCAGTATATGTATGAGTTGTCTCAGAATACTGCGTATTTGTGGTGCCTGCAGCAACAGCAAGAGAGGCGTCGCGCCGTAAATCACGTTTTGTCACTTCAACAACTCCTTTTCCTGTAAGAGTCAAAACCCATGGACGAACATCCTCGCGCTTTCTTCCCTTAAGCTCAACAAGCCGCAGAAAGTTATGAATAGAGCGTTCATCTGCCATCATTACTTCATAATACACATCAACAAAGGTGTCCACTGTGGCATCTACTTGCAGGACCTTCAGTGTGCGATTAAGGCGGTCAAAATCACGTAGCACATTCTTTGTATATCCAGCCAAATTTGACGCTGTAAATCGATCAGGATCGTTGTAATTTGGCAACTGTAAAAAAACTCGCTCAAGTGCTGCAGAGTCAACCCGCATAAGTCCAACTGCAAAGTCTGACGGCAGGCGACGGATGCGATAAAGAGTGTCTGTAAATGTTGAAATTACACTTACAGCCACCTTGTCCAGTAGAAAACGCAGCATTTGCAAAGGCAACACCTCAGCACAAACTACCACCATTTCATATAAAACAGCACTTATTGAACGAATAATTGGCGATTCATCATGAATGTCTTGTTCCTCTCCGCGAGAAGTCACAAACGCCCCATTTGCATATTCCGCAAAAAAAGATGCTAAATTTTTCTCTGTACCCTGCACAATACACTGAATGCCTTTACTACAAAGAAGGGAAAAAGACTCAGTAATCTGGTCAAAACCAACCTCCTTTGCAGGAGCCTCACTACGCGTACAAACTTCATCGCCAAGGTCTCTAGTGGTGGACTGACACATTTCAGCGGTATTAACAATTATACACGCATGTCTAATTTCCTCTTTTGTTGTTGCGGCATTGGGAAGCAGCGCTGCAACACGTTCCAGAAAACAAGCAAGATGTTTGCGCCATACTGCCGCCATATCTAAAAGAACATCTTGTTGAGAAATACGAACAGTTCGTTTTAAACTTTCCTTGATGAATATAAAAAGATCCTCCGCTACTGGCAGTATTGCGCCAACGCAAATTTCACTTTCGTTGCTCCACCACCCATGAGTTGTTAAACCTGCGCTAGAGGAAGGGAGAGAAACCAAAGTGGTGGTCGTGTTAGCAGCAGCAACAGCAGCGGCAGTAACGGTAGCTGAAGAATTGCTGTTTTTTTCCAGCGAGGCTCCAATAAAACCTTGTGAAAGCGCCTCCCCCATTAATTTGTCTTCATTGCGTACAAAAAGATCCATGTGTGCCTTGAAGGAGGAAAGAATCATACCATTATACTTATAATCAGGAACACCACTTCTTCCTGGAAATTCCTCTTTCCAAGCCATCATGCGTGTAAGATCACGCTCAATGTCAATGGTTTTTTGCAAAACATATGTCAGCACAACCACGTCAATATTACCAACTGCCTCGTGCAAAAGATAGTCAAGCTCATTTTTGGTCTGTAAACAAAACGTAACACACAATTCTTGTGGCACACACCAATGGCGAGGAAAGACATTGGTAAAAAGCTTTTCATTCTGCTCAAGAAGAGTGCGAATGTACACATACCTTCGCTCTGTGCGCTCCAATTTAGAATCCTCCGATCCGCGCCTAAAACGAAGAGAGTACCCTTCAAGCATTTTTTCAATAACATGATCACGTATCCTTCTAATACTTTCTTTTCCAAGAATATCAGCAAGAGCACAGGCCTCTGCCATTAGCGTTTCATCAGATGACTCCAGAAAAGCTTCACCAAAAACTGTATACCTAATGTGGTGCTCCATCTGTCGACACAGCTGCGCCTGTTTGTCGTTAATTTCCTTCACCTTTGGGAGGTCTTTCATACTCAAAAACATAGCAGAATATTTTTGCGCCTCCAAAAGTGCGTCACGGCACTGAATAAATTTGCGACGCTCAAATGACGTTTGTAAAGCCTGCAGCTGCAGTATCCACAGCTGAATAGAGCGCAATGTATTAATACTAACAGTCAGATTTGTCTTTGCTGTGTCTAGTGAGCGAATATGCTGACAAAGTTCCCTAGCAGTGTCTTCACTCTTCGCTGTTTTTGCTTTGATATCCACCACACGCTCATAAAGCGTGGCAACTGCCGCCTTTGCTTGAATAAGATCATTGTCGGCCGCAGTGGCGTTTGTTGCCTGAGCCTCAACAGCCTTGACCAATTCACCTTCTGTTTGTGCAAGGCGACGGGTCATTTCATCAATAAAGGCTGGAAGTGCCGCAAGAGTTGACTCATCATAAAATCGGCTGTTGAGATAATCTACAGGGTCAAAATCCGGACGGTCAAATGTGTCACGCGGGGGGCAAACTTCTGCAAGAGCTTTTTCAACTGCGTCACTAAACCGCACAAAAGGAGTCTGCGACATTTTTAAAACTCACCCCCCTTTTTTTTTTTTTTTGTTGTTGTTTTTTTTTTTTTTTTTTTTTGCTATTTAGTATTTATGCGTATTATATGCACGTTTGTATAATTTTTCAAAATTATTACCAGCAAAAAACAAAAACAAAATTGGGGAGGGGGATGCTATACCTTGTTTGCTGGTGTATTTTTTTTCTTTTCGCCACTAAATAGTAATAATAATAACAATAAACGGCAAAAAATACAGCATAAAACCACACAAAAAACACACAAACGCACATAAAAAAAAAAAAAAAAAAACAATTAAATTATACTGAGCAAAATAATTATCGATCCACTAGCAGTGAGGTAAAAAACAAACACACACAAAAAGATAGAACTACCTTTCTTTTTCCGTTAAAAAAAGTCTCTCATATACTTTCTTGCACGCAAGTAGTTTTTCACTTTTGCCCCAAACTTGCATTTTTCTAAAAACCAAGCCAAGTGTTACTATCTAAACCCTTTTTTCCTCCTTTTTTCCTCCTTTTTTTTTTTTATGTATTCTATCTTTTTGAGTTGCATTTTTTTTTTTTGTTTTTCGACCCCCTGCCCTATCTATTAACCCTCATATTATTGTTATTATTTATTCTTTTATACTGATGGAATTAGTCACTCCCTCTCTCTCTTTCTGTCCTTCGCTCTTACCTATTATTATTATTATTAAATATAAATAAATACACGTCAATGCGGTAGCCGTTTTTTACTTTCCTGAAACGTAATCTTCCGTCATACGGTTGACTTCACGCTGAACATGCTCCTTGTAGTCAGCAATATCACCGTTAAATTTTTTGCATTGTCCCTTGTCTACAATCCAAATTTCGTCTGCAATCTGCGCAATGAGACGAAGATCGTGCGAAACAACAACAACAGCACCCTCAAAGCAATTTACCGCATCCGCCAAAGCATCAATAGACTCAATGTCAAGATGGTTTGTTGGCTCGTCAAGAATCATCAAATGGGGCTGCTTAAAAGCCATCCACGCAAACACGACGCGTGACTTCTGCCCATCAGACAATGTCCTCAGTGGTGTCATTTGTAATTTTCCAGAAACGCCAAACCTTCCAAGTGCACTGCGCAAAATAGTGGAATCGGTGACGTCTGGGTACTCCTGTCCCATCCACTCCAGCGGCGTTAGCGACATGTCAATTTGGTCTACAAAATGCTGGTGAAAACGGGCAATTACACAATGCGCATTCTTTGCCACATAACCACTTGTGGGTTCAAGCTCGCGGCACATAAGCTTTGTCAATGTCGTTTTACCAGCACCATTTGGACCCACAAGACAGATACGCGACTCCATGTCTACACCAAGCTCAAGATCCCTAAAAAGTGGTTCGCGGCCCGGGTAGGCAAATGAGACCTCGCGGAATTGCAACATCGGCGGTGGCAACGGGCCGGCGGACGGAAAACCAAAATTCACCTGCCTGTCCTTTGCGACCGCCTCGGTGAGACCACCACGCACCATGCGGGTCAGCGTTTTTTCCTTTGACTGGGCTTGACGAGCAAGTTTGGCACTACCATGACCAAAGCGAGCAATATATTCCTTCATAGATTTAATTTGGTTTTGTTCCCACTGAAAGCGCCGCATCTGGTTACTCTCCTTCTCAGCACGTGTAATGCAGTACTGGTCGTAATTTCCATCATAGTAGGTGAGCTTTCCATGAGACATATGAGTCACCTTAGTGCAGACATTATTCATGAAATCCTGCGAGTGTGACACCATAAAAAGAATTTTCTTAAATTTAGAAAGATAATTTTCAAGCCACACAACTGCCTCAATGTCAAGATGATTTGTGGGCTCGTCCAGCAACAACACGGTGGGGTTAATAAAAAGCGCCTGCGCCAGCGAAATACGCATTCGCCAGCCACCAGAAAAGGACTTGGTTGGAGATCGCTGCATCTCTGGGGTAAAACCCAGACCAAACAAAATTTTTCCTGCACGTGCCTCAGCGGTGTCAGCTTCAAGCTCATCTAATCGCTTATAAATTTCCTCCATGCGCATGCTTACCGCGGCATCTTCCTGGTCAGCAAGCGCTAGTTCTTCCAGTTCACTTTCCAAGTACTCTTTCTCTTTACTTACAGACAAAACTGCATCAAGAGCAGTGGTGTCCGATGCTTCAACCTCGTGCGATACAAAGTAGCGATCAACGTGCTTTGGGAACGGTATTTCATGAAATCCAAGAACTTTCAGCAGTGTGGACTTTCCGCATCCATTGGGGCCAACAAGACCGTAGCGATGCCCCGCCACAAGATTTAGCGTAGCATTTTCCAGGATAGACACACCCTGATAACTAATATCAATCTTTTCAACAAGAATGTCGCTCACACCATCGCGGAAAAAAGGCTTAGCAAAGGCGACCATTGCTCCTGAGCTCTGAAGCTCGTTGACAGCAGGCGCGCCATTACAGTCGGACGATACCGGAAGATTCTGCTGCTCAACAGCCGCATCTCGTTTTTTTTTCAAATGCTTTGGTTTTCCCATGTTTTTGTTTTTTTTCTTTTTTTGATTTCTGACCCCTTCTTGCCCCCCTTCTTTTTTTTTTTTTTTTTGGGGGGGGGTTTGGGGGGGGGGGGGGGGGGGGGGGGTGTGTGGTTTTTTTTTTTGTT
>JAWVMR010000139.1:0-48782 GCA_036321205.1 Trypanosoma caninum | reverse complement strand
TTTTTTTTTTTTTTTTTTTTTGGGGGGGGGGGGGGGGGGGGGGGGGGGGGGGGGGTGTTTCACAACCTTCTTTGTGGTGTAATCTTCATTGTTGCAATAAATGTTGGAATAACACACAAGGGTTTAATAATAATAATAATAATAATAATAATAGTAATAAACAAGAGCAAAAACATGTGATAAAGTTTGTACTTCACAAACTAAAACCCAAAGCAAACTACAAGTTAGTTAAACACCACAAAAATATCCAAGCAAACAAACAACAACAACAAGAACAACAACAAAAAAAAACATAACGCAACGCTCACCCCGTACTACTTCAAACTTCAACCGAGCTTTTTTTTGTCACGTTTCCGGTGCTAATGTTAGTTATTTCGTTTCGAACCGCCATTTTCCAACTTTTATTCTGCAGCCTAAAACATTTATTCTTTCTAATTTACTATTCTCCAGAATAAGAAAATGGCAGTTTTTCTCTCTTTCTCTTTCTTTTTCTCTTTCTCTCTCTCTCTCTTTTTTTTTTTTTGATCTCACAAAACTTCTGTTTTTATTTATCTTCAAATTTGTAAATTAATCTTTAAAAATAATCATAATCATAATAGTAATAAATTATCCCCCTCCAGCCTTCCGTTTTTCAGCTTCGTGACGCTTTTGCTCCTGCTCAATTGCACGCAGACGTTTAAGTTCACGTTTTCTGCGCTCAGGAAGGTCCCTAATATAAGAGCGAAGAGACATGGGGATCCAGCGCTCAGGATCAATGCGGGCGTCTGTGTTTTTTGGTGGGCGACGCATCGGCCGGCGCCGTGCACGCCTCATCTTGACGTCCTTGTTATCATTCCTGTCGTCGCTATCCGCCGTGACGCGATGGTAGCCCAGCGCCTCAATCTCCTGCCGTAAGGGCTGCCGCGACTCGAGTTGCGCAATGGACGACGATGACAGCTTGCCATCTGCCAAATTGCCAATAAAACCGACCTGGGGAATTGTAGAGATGCACTTTCGCGCGGCATCCATATCGTAGTTGGAGAGACATAATGCTAAAAGTGCCTGCACCTCCCTGTCGTTCTGCAGCGCTAAGGCAGAGTTTTGCATAACGCGAATAACATCAGCAGCGTCGGAGTAGTGACCCTTTGCAGAAAAAAACTGCACAGCCCAAAAAAGGATTGACTTTACAACGCCTATTCCTTTTGTCGAGAAAGAGGCTTTGGTGGCAAACTCAGTAAGAAGTTGCTTTGCCCCCTCAACATTACCAGCCTGCACATGCCACGTTGCTAACGTCACCACAGTACACGGCTTTTGAAGAACATCCTCTGGTGCAGAAGAAAGAAACTCAATGGCATGCTCAATATCACCGTGATCAAGAAAAATCTGAGCTGCAATAAGTGGAAGGAATTTCCCCATCGTTGGGTTTCGCCGCTGTTGCTGGGCTCCAACACTTTGCTGATAGTTACTGAGATATTCCATAACTGTCTTGTCGTCGGAATGACGCTTCTTTTTATTTTCTAACACAACAAGTGCTAGTTTAAGAGAGTGTGTAAGATCTGAATCTGGGTACTCATTGGCAATAATCTCCACCTGTCGCTTAAAGCTGTTGATATTGCCAATATTCAAAAAAAGCATCGCGGTGTTATACCGAACCAACAGACGCTGCCTAGACGTTAATCGGCAGCTTACAAGCGGATTTTGAGCCGACTTCAATTTGCGATGTGTGTCAAAAAAATCACTATGGCGCTTAATAGCTGCCCAGTTGATAGATGCTACGGCAAGAGTGACTGCAGACGGTGGGCGACACCGCAACACCAGGCCAAGAATGGCCGCCGCCTTTTCCTCATTGTGCATCACATAGTGCACATACGCCATTTGTACCCATATTACAGCAACCTCTTTAAAAAACAGGCGTTCTGGTGAACCATTAGCGTTAAAAAGGGCACGGAGCTCGGCATCGCTCTTTGCAACTGCTTCTTCAAACGACCGCAAAGAACTTTCAGGATGAGCCCGTGCACAAAGCGATTCCGCCTGCAGCAGCGTGTGTAATGCCGCAGCATAGTCATGAGCCCCCAGCAGTGCAGTTGCCGCATTATACAACAAATCTGCGTTTTTTTCGTCTGCGGCACGTACAATTAGCTGCGTTTTTTGCGCGTCAATTAAAGAGCACGCGGCAGCATAGTTAGTTTGCAGCTCCGTCTTCTCCTGTTCGTCCCGAAACTCACCCTTCGCAAGCAGCTTTTCGTAGATGCGAGCAGCATCCTCGTACTCCTCCATGTTGTAGTGCAGCTGCGCAAGGAGGTGCTGCGACGGCACATGTCCCGCCGTGTCCGGGGCGTCGTTCATGAGCACGTCCTTGGCCGCACGGTACTCCAGCGCCTTGTAGAGACAGCAGGCCTTCTGGAAGGCGTAGTCCTGCGAGGTGCGTGGGAGCGACGGGGCGACTTCCGCAAGCTGCTCAATAACAGTCAGCGCAGCTGCATGTCTCTCCTGATGCAGCAAGCACACAACTTTGCAGCGGAGAGCAAAGACATGCTTTGGAGACACGGAAAGAACCTTCTCAATCGCGGTAAGTATTTTTGAAGAGTCGCTGGAATCAAAAATCAGCCTTTCCAGCTGCTTCTCAAACTTGGTCTCGTCAGCCATACAGGTACAACTTGCCAGCTAACAACTCGCAATAAAAACAAAAAATAAAAAAACTAATAATAAAAACCAATAATAAAAATAATTGCAATAATAAAATTACTTTTTGTGTATGTGTGTATGTGTGTCCGTGTGCGCGCTCCTTATGCCTTATGTTCTTTTGTTTTGTTTAACCCTTTTTGCTCAAACAAACAACCCCCCCCCCCCCCCAAAAAAAAAAGCAAAAAGCAACAATAAAACATTTTTATTAAGGAAAGTCACAATAGCATTATATATATATATATATATAATAACAATGATAATAGTAATCAAACCAACAAGCAAACAACAGTAAGAACAAAAAGGCCGCGTGCAAAAAAAAAAAAAAAAAAAAAAAAAAAAAACGGTCAAACACTACTGGAGCGCCATCGATCGTTTGTAAAAAGGGATCCCCAGCGGGAGAGCCCCACTACATGTTCCTTGTTGACATACTTTAATGTTTCGACCTCGCGCCATTCTCGCCAGCGTGGGGAGCACCATCGACTGTATGGCATGTCGCGGTAAAAAATGGCGTAGTGAGAGCCAAATTTCTTCTCCAACATTACCGTAATCATGCCCCACAAAATGTGGTAAATGCTGAGTGTCCAAAGAATGTTGTACCAGTCCAAGTCTTCCGTAATCTTGCCAAAAGCGGTGGGCATATAACTGTTTGCACACCCGCGGCGTGTGCGTCTATACTCCCATAAAAGCAACCGATAACTCCGGCACCATCGCGGTGCAAAATTACGCGAAATAACTGTTCCGAACAAAATCATACAACTCCAAAGAGCCACGTTTATACCTGCAGACTGCCAATTAAGCGTCCAAAGCATTTTTTTATTTTTACTCCAAAGAGCCTCTGACTGTAAAGTTTGGTGTGTGAAGGTCACCAACGCAAAAGGCAGCGGAATAAACAAATGTCGGTCAAGAAAGCCAAGCAGACCGCGCCCACCGCACATGCTGCCACCCATCACAGCAAGATTGCATGGGAACGTAATCGCAAAAACAATAGCGCCAGTAACAGCGGCGCAGCGAATACCACAGCAAAAACTGCACTTGTGACGGGGCTCAAAAGCATTAAATGGTTCCTGTAAAGAGCGTGGTCGTTGTACCTGACCCAAATCCATAATTGCAACTTTCTAATAGTAAAGGCTAAGTGTTTATTTTTTATTTTTTACCACACGTAAACAAAAAAATAAATAAATAAATAAATAAATAATACATATATAGTTATTTGTGTTCTATTACCATAAACTAACCGCAATTAACAAAAACACAAGAGCAAGTTAGACCCAACCTTTGCTCAAGTATTTTGTTTTAAAGACCCATTTATTCAAGAGTAATAATGACAATAACCAAACAAATGAAAAAAACGTCACTCACTCACCGCACAAAAAAAAACAAAAAACAAAAAAACAATGCCAATAAAAGTAATGAGCAAAAACGCGTTTTCTTTTTTTTTTTTCCTTCCTCCTTTTCACTTTTTTTTTTTTTTTTTCTAACATTCTTTTTTGTTTGTTTATTTAATAATAATATTTACAAAAATTGATAAAGTATATATATATGTATATATATACATATGTATATATATATGTATATATTTACCAAAATAAATCACCAAATGCAAGCTTTTTGATTTGTGTAGAGACTGCAACTAAACTGCTCCTGGCAAAGAATGCTAACAACAAAATAACAACACCAACAATATAAGAGCAACAACGGCAACAAGTAAAGCTCAAAAAAAAAAAAAAAAAAAAAAAAAAAAAAAAAAAAAAAAAAAAAAAAAAAAAAAAAAAAAAAAAAAAAAAAAAAAAGAAGCTAAAAAAATGTAGACATAAACAATATTCAGTTAATCTTTTTCTCATCCTTACTTTGCCATCACCACCATATGCAGTAAAGCAGAATCATTGTCAGCACCATACCGCCATAAACTAACCACGCGTCAACCTTATTACGCCGCATAATCTGCAGGATAGTTGAATTAGCCACGCCAATAGACTCTAATAGATCTGCAACTCTGCTGCCAGTCCCCTCTAGTCGCCCACCCTGATCCTGCAGCGCCTTCATTACAAAGCTGCTCTCACTAATAAGCGCCTGCATGCGGCCACGGGCATACTGCAGCGACTTGCGCTCCTCGTCGAGATGCTGCAGGGCGGAGACATCGTCGCGGCCGCCGCCACCCCGCGTGGTCCCGAGCAGCTGCTCAAACTCGGAGCGGTGCGTCTGCCGCTGCGTCATTTTCCTCCTCGCGCGCTGCAGGGCACCGTCGATAAGACTGAGCTCCGCGAGTAGCTGCTGGGCGCTGCGCCGCTGAAACTCCGTCACCGTCTGCGCCCCCGTCGCGCGCGCGTGAACGACTGCCGACGCGTGCGACGTTGAAAGCGCCGGTGAACTCCCGTGGAGTCTCCCGCGCGCGAGCTCTGTCAGCACTGCGCGGGCGTCAGTCATGTGTTCATCGATCTCCTCGTACCGCGTCATGTTGCCCTTTTCCGCTTCCGCAACAACCCGGTTGAGTATCGCAACACTGTTCCTTGCTTGCCGCAGCTGTCTCTCCACCGGCGTGAGGGACTCAATAGTGTTCATCACTCTGACAACCAACACCGCCACCGCTACAACACAAACCTACACACAAATTTATATATCTATATATCTATCTATCTAACTATATATATATATATATATATATATATATATAAACTGCACAAGGCTAAAAATCAACCAAAAAATAAAATAAAACGTGCAGGCATATATATACCCCAGCTGGGTTTTTGCTTATACAACATCTGCGGACAGAAAAAAAATTCTCTTCTTTATATACAAGCAAACAAACACAAAAAACCCCAAAATAAAACATATAACAAAATAATTTCCTCACTTCCCTAATATCTATATATACAAAAAAGAGTATTACGCGCAATAATAATAATAATGACAATAAAAAAAAATTATCTTTTTTCTCATTATTTACCTCTCCAAAATGTGATTCCACAGCCCTGCATTCCGGTTGCTGCTTTCTTTCGTTTCCCCTGTCCTTGTAATGAACGTTGTCTATTTATGGCACGGCTGCTGGCGACGTTCTCAAAAACGATGCTGCATTAAGGCAGAGCTGGCGTACTCGAATCCGGCAATGCTCATGTTAAGGACCGGGGCTGGAAGCCAACAAGAGGTGGCTAGCTAAAAACCGGAGGCCGCTTTTTTTACCTCTTCTCCCGCGGGCGAATGTTAGTCAGCAAAAAAATTAGCTTTTTCTGGTTCCATTTTCATTTGAATTTTTTAAAAGTTTTTTGTTTTTAACATCGATATAATGCGTACACATGCCATTGCGGCCTGCCGTTGAAATAGGTGCTGTCACCGGCATCCCTCTCCGCGAGAATCCGGATTCGCCCACACACACGCACCCCAGCAACCAGTTATTGGGGGAGACGCCGCTAACACTGCGCCGGCATGCGTCACCAAACCCTTTCCCGCGCGACAGCCTCCCACAAAATTGCGCTGCGGCCACCGGGTTTTCCTCAACGGACGGCAAAACAATGAAGAAATTACGTTTGTCTTAAATGTTTTACTACAGACATAACTTAGTGCAGCTTAACGTGAACACGTTCCCCACGCTTTTTTCCTCTTTTTCTCTCAAAGCCTGCTAGCCTAAAATCTCTAAAAAATTTTTGTTTCCACCTTGTTGCCTAAAACATAAAAAAAAAAAAATGTTTTTAGGAGCAATATACCAATTATCAAGCATTATTACAAGTATGATTATTATCATAAAAAGATATTTGGTCCAAAAGCAAAAAAAAAAAAAAAACTATAAAGACAAACATAGCAGTCCACTTCGTCGTCACTATTGCAAAACTAACTCCAGTCGTATCATACCTTGTTTTAGTTTGTTTTTTTTTCAATATGGTATGAATATAAGAGCAAATCTTCCTCTGTTATCCAACTGTGCCTAAAAGCGTAAGCAAAATAATTTAAATATAACTAATATATATATATATATATATATATATATATATATATATATGTATACGCAATTCCCCTTATATTTTGCCTCAGCTCCATACATCCACACCATTCTCCACATCGTGTATTTCCTGCTGCACCATGTCGTCGATGAGCCCCTCAAAGCTGTACGTGGCCTCCCAGCCAAGTTCCCGCCTCGCCTTCGCCGGGTTGCCAATCAGCGCGTCAACCTCAGCAGGGCGGAAGTAGTGGGGGTCAACGCGGATGAGGGGAACTTTATTCGGGTCCGTTGTCTCATATGCGACCTCGTCTGCACCACTGCCGGCCCACGCCAACTCGTAGCCCAGCTTTCTAAAAACCAAATCGCAGAACTCTCTCACGCTATGCTGCTCCCCCGTCGCCAGCACCCAGTCGCCGGGCTTCTCCGCCTGCAGCATCAGCCACATGCCGTACACGTAGTCCTTTGCGTGGCCCCAGTCACGGAGAGAATTCACGTTTCCAAGTACCAGCTCCTTCTGTATACCTTTTTTAATGCGCACTGCGGCTCGCACTATCTTCTTGGTAACGAATGTTGCACCGCGTCTTGGAGACTCATGGTTAAACAAAATGCCGTTGCACGCAAACATGCCGTAGGACTCCCGGTAATTTACAGTAATCCAAAAGCCGTAAAGCTTTGCGACAGCGTAAGGACTGCGTGGATAAAATGGTGTTTTCTCCGTTTGCGGCACCTCCACCACTTTGCCGTAGAGCTCGCTGCTGCTTGCTTGGTAAAAGCGGCACGTCCTCTCCAGCCCATTTGCGCGTATTGCATCAAGAAGCCTTAGCACACCAAAGGCATCCGTCTGCAGCGTGTATTCGGGGACGTCAAAAGAGACTTTCACATGCGACTGGGCGGCAAGGTTGTAAACCTCGTCAGGCCGCAGCTGGGAAATAAGGCAATGCAATGCGGCTCCGTCAGTCATATCACCGTAGTGTAACTTAAGACGCTCGTTAGCAGATATCTTGCTAATGCGGCCCGTATTAAAAGAAGAAGACATCCGAATGATTCCGTGAACATAATATCCCTTTTCTAAAAGCAGTTCCGCAAGATACGACCCGTCCTGTCCTGTAATACCAGTAACAAGTGCAACTCGATGCTTTAATCTCAGCCCCACCTTCATAAATCAACCGCTGTTAAGTGCAAGCGCACAAACACCCCCCACAGCCCCCTCTCCCTCCCTAAGCCTTTTTTTTTTTTAAATTATTTTCCTTTCTTTCAATTTTCACCACTTATTCCCACTCTACCTCACCTACAGTTTCGTCGCCGCTTTCCTCTTATTATTCTTATTGTTATTGCTTCCTTTATTAGCTAACAATATGTGTACTGTACAACAAGAACATTATTAAAGTATAAATATACATAAAAAAAAAAAAAAAAAACCTAGTTTATGTCCATTAAAAAAATAATAATAATAATAATAAAAACAAATGAACCAATAATATGTAGAATCAAAATAAAAATAATAATAATATTATTATTATTATTAATAAAAGTACAACCTTTATTATTGTTAAACGTACATATGTATATATGTAAATTTATATAGATAAATACAAGCTAACGCATAAATTCACGTCCAACGCTTCTAAAAAGCACAACAAGAAGATAATAATAACGACACACACACACAAAAAAAAAAAAAAAAAAAAAAAAAAAAAAAAAAAAAAAAAAAAAAAAAAAAAAAAAAAAAAAAAAAAAAAAACTGCTACAATTTGCCTTATAAGTATGTAACCAAAAAATCAAAAAACATTCTCTTGCACAACAGTGTTCGCTGCACTTTGATTCCAATACTTAAGGTAGTGCGCGTACACCGTAAGCCACATGGTTGTTGTAAAAATACATGTCACATACATAAAAAGAAGCAGCTCTGAACAATCCTTTACTTTGTATGAGTGCATGGAGCATATAATTGATGTATTGATGGCTGTTGGTGCACATGTGAGAATTAACATAATAAAAACAAAAGGAAGATCCAAGGGCATAACTGAAGTTACAAGAAGAAGATGTACAACACCAAGACAAACAAGTGGAATAAAAAAAAGACGAAGAAAAATGACACAAACAATAAATGTTTTGGTGAGTCTTGTAGAGCCATCGCTAGTAGCAGTTATGTTGACTCCAAGAATAAGAAGCTGCAAAGGTACAGCACCTGCTGCTAAAATTGAAACACCACCCATTATTGCCTCACCAACAGGATTCTTCAGCAACAAATCAAAATACGGGACAAGAGCAAGTAATAACCCAAGAAACGATGCTAACAACTGTTCCGTTGCTAGGTAAGAAAGATAAATACGAATATACTCTCTCCATGTTGTCTGCGCAGCTACTCTGCTGTCTTCTTTTACTAAACCTCCCTCTAAAGCGGATGCGGAGGCCGGATGACAATCCCCTGACTGAGTCACTGGCAGGTGAGAAGCACCCTCATCAATATTACTTTTGTTCTTTTGATTATGTAACTCTGAAAAATTGTTTTCGCGGGTTATTCCGCTTTCCTCCACAAACTCAGTTAAAACAACGTCTGTAACTAAAGCTGACCCATTTTCTTTTTCAAACTTAGCAGCGGCTCTTTCAATAATGGAGATCCCTACAGACCAGAGAAACAGCGAATGCATTGTGTTGTAAAGAATCACATAGGACTGGGCGGCATTTTTAACATCCTCATTCCACCAAGGGAGATCAAGATTAATTACAATACCCAAACCAAATGACACAACATTTTGAAAGGTGCAGGTAAGTCGTAGTAATCCATGCAATTCAGCTGGAATAAAAAAACAAAGAACAAAAGATGAAGACCAACCTATAATAATCGGGATAAGTGGCAATATGCAGGCCCAATAGTATTTGCAAAACATCTTCCACGTGACACCAGTTGCGAGATGTGATAACAAAAGACATGGAAGAAATATTTTGGCAGAAATATGACTAATCGCCTTAATTGACTTGTCCTTTGAACCAAAAAACTGCGATATACAAACACCTGCGCATATGACCAGAAGAACCTTACCAACTGTAAGTGCTGACGATAAAAGTTGGTCCATCAATTTTTTTGAATAATAACAAAAATAATAATAAAAATAAAAATAAAAAAAAAAAAAAAATATCAACAATACCGCTAATAAAATTTCCACTTCTTCTACACCACCATCTACATGAACAAATAAACAACAAATAAAATACAATAAAAATAGACTTTAAAATTAAAATAACAACAACAACAAAAAAAGAAACAAACAAACAAACAAGCAATGATGTAAAGTAAAATACTATATGCAAAAGTGACACACAAGCATGCAAGATATAGACAACCTTACTATTAAAGCCCCCTCATTACTTTACCATGTACACACTTACACTACACAGTCTCTCCAACATTTCGCTCTCCGCATCGCTGCAGTTGGTGTCGCTCCCGTGTCCCGCGCCGCATTCCCCGTCCACGCCGCGCAGCAGCGCCACGTACGCCTCGCGCATCTCCGCCACGTCAACCTCCGCCACCCACGAGTGCAGCCAGCGCTCCAGAGTACTTCCACCACTTTCGCCGCGCTGACGCTTCCGGTCGGCTCCCTCCGCGGCGCCCGCCATGACACCGCGCACAACGTCGCTCGGAAAAAGAGAAAATGTCTTCGCGAGGCTCGGGGAACATATAAGAAGTTGCCCGCGGCGCGACACAATTTCTCTCAAACGCAGCCAAGACTGAAGATGTTCAGCAGGCGTAGCGCTAAAGTACTCAAAGACATTGTGCAGGATAACAACATCGGCATCGCAAAGTGCGGCCATCCCGTCACCTTTCAGGCAGTCACTGTGCACAACCTTTAGCTGCAGGGAGCAGGGGGACGACGCAAAGCGTTTAATGACGTCACGCTGCACAGTAACCATTTTTTCATCAAGCTCCACACCAGTAACGCGATGCGTTGTGCGCAATCGTTGCTGCTGTGCGGCAAAGTAGCACGAAAGCAAGACAACACCAAAACGCGAACCAACGTCTACAACGTTGCGACAGGTAAAAGGCGCGGTAGCCCCTGGGGCGGAGCATTTCTCGCGCCTGCGTAAACACATGTCCTGCATAAGAGCGTAAGAAGGGTTGCTAAGTGATGGAAGCAAAAAACATGATAAAAACACCAGTTGTTCCTGGGAAAAGGAATGTGTGATGTAGTCACAGAGACCAATGTCAACAGACCCGCAAGCCCGACAGTATTCCCGGAAAATGCATCCACGTTCTACAAGTTCATCAACGTCATTTTCCAGATAAAGAAAAGCATCCACAGAAAAAACAGGCGCATTAACACATTCCTTAGTCTCCCGCGTTACAGCTTCACTGTTAGCTGAAACCACAGCTGGCGACAACAAACAACAAGACGAAGTGCACGGCTCACATATCGATCCATATGGGACACGTTGCTGCAGGTAGCGACGCAGCTTTGTGAGCAACCTCTCCACCTCAACAATAGTGGAATCATCATCAAAATCACATTCTCCAACGTTTTTATTCTCCATTTTGGCTTCGCTACAATCAAAAGTCTCACAGCCCTTTTTTTCTCCTCCACCGTTTTTGCTCCTTTTTTCATTTGTCTGCAGCAGTTTGTGGTAGTTAGTCAAAGAAGAGAGCAACAGAGCAACATCATTTTGACTCCAAAAAACAAAACCCTCGGTGTCTAAAATGACCCGCATCTGATCAAACACAGTCTTAACCTTGCTGACCATAAATTGCCTTTCTAGTTACTTTTTTTCTTTCTCCTTCCCTCCCTTGTGCAAAACAAAACAAAAAATAATAAATAAATAATAGCAACAGCAGTGGAAAAGCTATATTCAAAATCACTTTCCTCCCCTCAAGTAAAAAAAAAAAAAAAAAAGAAATCCAAAACAAAAACAATAATAATAACATCAGCAAAAGCAAGCATTATATACACAAATATATATATATATATATATATATATATATATATATCAGTAACTTCTTTGTGTTTCTGTCAGCCCAAGTGCATATTAAAAAAAAAAAAACATAAAATATATATATATATATATAAACAGCAAATCAACAAATTATCTAAGCACGTAAAAAACAAAACAAAAAAAAACCTTCTATAGTAAAAAACAACAACAAGATTACAAAAATCGCAAAAAAAAAAAAAAAAAAAAAAAAAAAAAAAAAAAAAAAAAAAAAAAAAAAAAAAAAAAAAAAAAAAAAAAAAACTGGACCAAAAATAGGGCAACAACATCAACAGAAAAAAAAAAAAGGAAAAAGAAAAAGCAATCAAAAAACAAATATATTCCAGTGAAAAGTGAAACAACCAAATTCCCCTCCAGATCTGCAAAGGTAACCGCTTGCCTCGCACTCTTCAAGTAAGTCATGGGCAACCAAACAACTCTCTTGCAAACTTGTCGCGAGTTGCATATCATTAACCGACAGTAATGTAGCGCTCGATGTCGGAAATAAAGTTGTTGTTGGAATAGAATACCGTTCTACGTTAAAAAAAGTACTACTGTCACTATTTGGGTTACAAAGACACGGCCCAAGAAAACCCACCAAACGTTCTAACAGCGAAGTGTAGTCCTTCTGCTGCAGTGCAAGTCTTCCTGAAGAAAGCTGCTTAAATGTGTACTGCGAGTAGTCCTGCTTTCCAAGTATACGACACGCATGAAGAACATCTCTAGGGGCAACCAAATCGGAGTCACCACGAGCCTTATTATACAAGGCAAAAAGTTCATCAAGAGGGACAATCGGCCTCGATCCAAAAACACGCTTGTTGTTCGTATGGGTCATCCATGAGTGTAATTCGTAAGCAAGATCTTCGTAAAATTTATTTCGAAATAAAATATTAGATGATGGTTGAGTCATCACCCCAAAACCAAGAGTTGCCTCAACGCTTTCAATTCGTGTTTCATCTTCGGGTGAGATCTTCTCTGAGCCGTTCTGTTTTTCACGCAAAAGACAAATTTTTGCCACCAATGAAGAGGCCTTGTTCATAACATCATTAATGTCATGCAAACTGTCATGCAGCTGATCAACATCCCTTGTTGACAAGCGCATAAGTCCCCCAATTCCAGCCTTGTCTGTGACGGAAAACACCGATTTTGATTGATCCTCATCGTTGTTAACAGTCTCCTTCAGCAAGCTGTTCTTTGTAAGCATCAGACTTTGCCCAGCCGATGCTACTGATGGTGAACTCGAAATTTGCATTAGCCTCAAAATTCCACTCGCCGACCTACAATCGCTCTTATCTGAAAACCCTTCTCTGATTTCTAGCGTCCAACTCTTTTGCTGAATAGCCCTGCGAAAAGCGTTAAAAAAGCCTTCCATGCCGCCTTTTTTGAATAAAAACTTTAGTCGTGAACCAGAGGGCAAAGGAACTATAATTTTTGAAATTTTAGTGCCAGCCGAACCTTCGCTATAAATAGAAGAAGCATCACTTATCGTTTTTTCTAGTGAAAGACGTAAAAAAGTAGCGGTGTGCTTTTCTAGTGGCTCGTAAAAAAGATGATGTGTGGTGAGTGCAAGCGAACCATCCTGATATTTCGTGTGGTTATCTTCATGTAGTGACACGCCATTTTGCATATATAACAAAGCTTCTCCATTGGCCAGCCACATAGCATCAAACACTTCCCACAGTTCCATTTGCTTAACTTACCCACCAAAAGTTAAAACAAGAAAAAAAAAAAAATAATAATAATACAAAATACTATATGTATATATGTGTGTATTTGCCTCGAGAGACCCACTACTAACCTTATGACAAATGAAAAAAAAAAAAAAAAGGCTGACTACATAACAAAAATACACGGTAACAAAAACAAAAAAGCAAACCAAGACATCATATGATTTTCTTCATTCTAAAGCATCAACCGCTGTTTCCAAAAGTAGCAATCAAAAAAAAAAAATAAATAAATAAATAAACTATTTTGGTACTATACAAATAAATTTGGGCTCTCTAATGCACATACCTCCTCTCCCGGCCACCTCTCCCTTAGAAACAGAAACAAAAAGCAAAAAGAGTCCATGGTTACAACAACCTGAACAAATAAAATAATAAAACAATATATATATATATATACATACTGCCGTTTGTTTGGTTAACTTTCAAACGATGCTGTTTGGATCAAGTTCCTGTGCCCAGCTAAGTAGCGCCCCAACTGAGTCATCGTCCAAAGGCTCTACTAAATGTGACCACTGCGCAGCACCCCTGGTGAAATTTGAGGCGCTTAAAGCACTATTTTCAACAAGAGGTTCCGAGAAAAAGGCCAACGGCGATTTTGGGTTCACATGCGCCTTCGGCTGAGTGCTGTTTATATCAGACGGCTCATGGTAAGCGCCATATGTTGGAGGACACGCCCCTTCACGTCCAGGATAACTGTCGTTCTTCACATAATCTCCATATCCTCTTTCTGGAGCTTTAGAGACGCACAAAGATGCGGTTGCACTGTTATTCAAGCAAGATCCATTGAGCACTGGTGGTGCCAACGGGGCCCCAACATCGTATGGGTGCATCAGACGCCGCGAATGTTGTGTCGATGATAGTTGACCGGGCGACCTCACGCCCCGTAATTTTGAAGCTGATGGCGGCGGCACAGGAGACGACTTCGCTGTTGCAGCTAAATCTGCAACATTCAAAGTATTGTAAATGTTATTGGAAGGAGTGTCCCATGGCACACTCCAGCAAGAGGGCAGGGTACTATCCACCATCATATTTTGCTCCTCTTGTTGTTTTTGTGGGGGCTGCAGCATTCCTTGCTGTTGCCATTGTATGCCCGGTGTGTCTTGCAAAACACTGGGAGTGGTCGTGTCAGGAGCAACAGTATTGCCACTATATAACATTTGCAAGCGTAGCCTTCGTTCAATTTGCTTTTGTATTTTTTTATCATTACCGCCATTGTTGTCTTTTAGTTTCTTTGCCAGCTGACGTTTAGATAATGGTTCACAGGTATGTTGATATTTAGACTTTGTACCCAAGGAGGTTTTACGCAGCAAGTCACTCAAAAAAGGGTCCGCTAGCACTTTTGGTTGTTCAATAAGAGCTTGCAACAAACACATTTCACTATTCATCCTAGTACAAGGCGTGGTCTGGGCTGGTGGAATCTTAACAACTTTCCCAGTGCCCATTTCGACATGTGCATGCGCAGCGGTGGAAGCAACGCTGGTGGTCACAGAGCAATTTGAAGAAAGAAGTTGTGGCTTAGTGTCATTTGTGCATATATGATTTTTTGAAGGGCCGCTGAGACGATGGTTCCCTGCGTCCGCCATATTTTTTGTGTGGGCCATTTCAGGGATTTCCCACTCCTCCACAAAAACATCAACACCCTGAATTGTTTTCGTTCGCCGCAAGGTTGGTTTCACGCCAATGAGATTGTCCCCCCGTAAATTTCTCAATGCGGGGTGCTGACTAGATGAATGCGTTCCAGCGCTGGTAAGGACAAACGAATCTGCAAGTCCCTTGCCACGTTCACTAGAAAGGTTTTGATAATTATTCACATTTTCACCCCCATGCGGCAACGATGACGTCGGACACCCCACCCCAACACCGCTCTCATAAAAACCACGGCGAAAGCCCTCATTTTCCTTACGAAGATTTTCAATAATCTTCATAAGTTTATACTCCTGCCAAGCGCCCACGTACATGTTATTTAACGCCAACTCAACAGAATAACAAAAAAAGCTTTAAAAAAACAAAAACAAAAAAAAAAAAAAAAAAGATATTGATACACAAACAGCCAAATATATACATATATAGAAATGCATAAAAAAAACTTTAAGCAAGCACTAATGCCCAATTCGTGTATCTATTGCACATTCAAACATAATAAAAACATGAAAACACAACAAATAAACACGATACAAAAAAAAAAAAAAAAAGACTGGGTTCACCCAAATCTTCAATTTTTTAGCGGACAAAAAAAGGCTTTTTTTGTTTTTACCCCCTCCCCCCCCCCCCTATCCTCTTTTTTATAACCAAAGTGTTTTCTTACATATACAAGATAGAGCCATCTTCTTCTTCATCGCTGCGTCTTATTAGACTGATCACATAGGCAAAAACCTCTAAATTTTGCTTATCTAAAAAATATACAAACGTTTTTAAAAATCAAAATCTTTAGTTACTTATTTATTAGTATAAATATCTATATATACATCTTTTTTTGCGAGTGAGTTTTAACATAAGGTGCATGTTAAACATTACCTCCCCCCCCAAAAAAAAAAAATATATATATATATATATAAATATTTATAAAATAATAATAATAATACAAATGCAGAAACATCTACCACCCGCTGCGTCGTGCACCAACCTGATCGTAACTGCGCGATCCAGACAAAGCGCGCTGTTGTCTAAGAGCTTGTCTGCGGGCAAGAGCCTGTCCGGCGGCAACCATGTGATCCTCCATCTCCAACGAGCTTTTTTCATGTTCGCGGAGTGTGTCAATAATCATCTGGCATTTCAGATCCATGTCCTTTGCAATACTAGCGAGATTCTGCCGCATTTTATCCTGAATCGTCACAATTTCTTTTTGTAGTACATTCATGTCCTCACGGTGGCAGTTCAACTCTGAATCAACAGCGCGAGCACTTTCTTCAATGCTTTGAAAGTTTTTATCAGTGCGAGCACAAAAATCATTCAACATGTCACGCAAATTTTGCAGGTTCTCACGAAAGGCTCCCTGTTCAAACTCACGAATTATCTCACGGGTTCGCTCCACCTGCCCCGCATGCAGCGCCTGCTCGCGCTCGACATTTTTCACCGCCTCACCCAACAGCCTGTTCTGCCGGTCCATCTCCTCCCCAAGGTCGCCAAAGCCCTGGTGGAGACGCTCATGGCGGTCCTGGAGGGCGCAAATCTCCCGCTCGACGTTCTGCAGCCCGCGGCTGACCCCCGCGACGGCTTCCGCGGCCTCCGCGCCCAACCGCCCGGCGTCCTTCGCGTCGCGAGCCACTTCGCCGAGGTCACGCTGCACGGCATCAACACGTTGGTGAATAGCCCGGAACATGTCGGGGCCAAAGCCGTCCACCACCTTTTCCAGATTCTTCTGGCGCATGTGGAGATCACGCAAGTCGCTCTCAATGTCGGCAATACGTCGGCTGGTCTCGGACTGGAATTGGGCCTGGTGTTGCTGCTCACAAATTATCCGCTCCAAAACACTGTGGAGATGTGTGCCGTCCATCTGAAATCCCACCAAAGGACTGCTCTCCAAAAAGTCCATTAGATTTTCTACCATTTGTCCACACCCAGCTTTTTGCTTGTGCTGTGTATTAACAAAAATATGTATAATTAAAATAAAAAAAAAAAGAACTGCCACCACTTCCCGCAAATTCTCAACAACTATGCTATATTTTTAAGCAGGAAAGAATAAACTAAAAGTTTTTTTTTTTTTTTTTTTTTTTTTAATGCAGAATGCACTATCCAGCTATATAAATAACAAAATATATATATATATATGTATATACATAGATATGTAACAAACTAGCAAACAAAAGTATAACTGAAGCGTATACAAAAGCATAATTGAAAATCTTCCCCGATACACTATAAAAAATACACTCATATCCGCCAGTTTCACAAAACAAAATAAATAAATAAATAAGTCCAAACAAACAAACAAAGAAAAAAAAAAAAAAAACATGACTGCTTATGTAGAGTATGCAATAGATGGTACAAACACAGAGCTCTTATTTACTGTGATGTGCAATAACTTTAGCTTATCATTCTCGGTGTCTGAAGATATCCCACAAATATTTTTGCTTCGCTGATGCGAGCTATCTAAAAAAGAACAGACACGTTCACTCATGTCCTTGTTGCCGTTTTTGTAATACTCCAAATTCTTGCTACTGCTACTGTCACTTCGATGTATCCCCTGCTGTGATAAACTATAGGACCTTTGCACAGGCCTATGCACACCAAATTCATCACTCTCAATATTTGACACGCCTTTCCTAACAGCTTGCGCGTCCACATTTGTGGAAACTCGTTTTTGATGAGGAAGCTTTTCGGTCCACCTCAAATGCACAACTGCCCCATGCAGTGGCGTCTTCACAGTGTCCAAAATTTCGGCCATCACAACTGATCCATTTAAAGGCATAACGTGTGGCACACTAGAAAAAAAATGCAGGTGCTCATTATCATCCCTGTGAATATACAGAGAGCCCTTAAGCAGTTTGTGTTTAGTAGGCAAATCCGCATTCAAATAGTCTTGTCCATAAGGCAGCTTTCTTTTTATCAATCGAAGAAGCCGTCGCATTGGGTAAGTTTTAGTGTTTATTTCGTGTACATGTAGCTCCACATGGTAGGCGGGAAGACCCGCGTCAATACGCCAGTCGCCTGGTGTTGCATGTACTATTGCCTTTACGATTACTGAGTTACAAATTGAGTACTTAACAAGCTTAATTCGGCGAATGTCGGTGTCATCAAATTCGCTAGCAAAAGAACACTCATAATGCAAACAAGACTTTGCATCATCTAATATTACTGTTGGTGAAGAGTTTTCTGGAGGTGTTACCATGGCAAGCTTGGTTAACGGATCTCGTGGTTGCGGCGAAAACACATCATTCTCAAAAACCCGCTGCGGCTTTTTGCCGGAGTGGCAATAAGGAGTTATTTGCTGTTTATTACATACATCATCGGGTTCTTGTTGTAGTTTCATAATGGAATTGCCTTTTATTTGCGCTCTTGTCCCATTGTATATTTGTTGCTCTTGTATTCGTACTTCCTCTTCCTCTTGTCGCATAACCGGTTCCCTGCACAATGCCTGTCGATCTATAGCTGTATTGGTGCCACGCAGCTGTTTCTCAATCACTTTCTCCAGTTCTTGGTTTTGTTGTTGTTGTTGTAACAGTTCCTCTTGTTGTTGCTTTAGTAGTTCTTGTTGTTGTAACAGTTCCTCTTGTTGTTGTTTTAGTAGTTCTTGTTGTTGTAACAGTTCCTCTTGTTGTTGTTTTAGTAGTTCTTGCTGTTGTTGTAGTACTTTTTGTTGTTTCTGTTGTGCCTGTTCTTGTTGCCACATTTCTTCTTTTTGATGCTCCTGCTGCCATTTTTGTTGTTCCTGCGACCGCAAGCCGGAAAACTCAACGGACTTCAGACCAAAGCGCCCCGACGGCTGAGAGAATGACCGCAGCCGCGGTGCAGAGGAAAGTGAGACGGCACCGCTCCGGCCCCGGCTGCTCGGAATTGAGGGCGGCCTTTTGGTTTTGCTCGTGGCCCGACGCGACGGGAGGCGTTTTGGCGGCTCGGCATTAAAAGAGATCATAAAACAAAATCCCTCCCCCACCAAAAAAAAAAAAAAAAAAAAATTGACAAAAGCACACAAGTAGTGCGGGCTGTGGTGACGGGTGGTGGCTAGTAGAATGAAAGCTTTAAACAGTTAGATAAACAAAAAAGTAAGTGACGTCTTTAACTCTTTAAAGAGAATACCTCCTAAAAAATATTTCTAGTTTGACAAACACACACCAATAACAACTAGCAAAAAAAAAAAAAAAAACACAATAGTAATAATGGCTTTTTTTTAAACAGTGCTCATTTCACATTAAAGCAGTTGACTATTGTTTGTCAAAAACACCTGTTGTAAAAATATATGAAAAACACAAAAAATAAAAATAAAAATAAAAAGCGTTTAAAGAAGACCATTTGTCTGTCTGTTTATTATTATTATTATTATTATTATTATTTAAATACGCTACAAAGAGTGGCCACAGCAAGTCAACCAAGAACTGTTGCAACACAAAAACCCAAATTTTTGTGTCTTCCTTCAATTGTATCCCACCAAGCTCTTTCCTTTCGCCCGCACACCAGCCCCAAAATAAAAAAAAAAATAAAATAAAATAAAACACAAACTCTGCAACACCTGCCAAATTCCACAACTTGCAAAAGGTACTTCAGTTACTTATCAAAGCCATCCTCCCCGTAAAATAGTAAAACTTCTCAAAACCAATAAGAGAGCAACAATAGCAATTAATATAATAACCAACACACGTACAGCAGTCTTTTTACTACTAAGATTTACCGAATTTTCATCATCAGGCCTGCTGTATGTTGACTTCTTCTTTTGAGCGTGTGCTTTGGCCCTTGCTTTGCGTGCCTGTTGCACTCTCGATCCCGCACTTGCAGGTCCAAACCCCGAAAAATCACCGTTGCCTTTTGTGGAAGCAGAGATTTCATCACCACCGCTGTCAATGTCTCTCTTAACCACATTCTCACACCGCCCAAAGCCATCTTTTACAAGATTCATCTTCTCATTTTTCCGTTTTTCTCTACACTTTTCGTACAATACTTTTTCAATTGCATCGACACTGAGCAAAAGTTGAGCAATATCGCTGCATTCGTATTCGACCAACATGGATACAACGCTTTCATTGCTTTTTGTCAAAACGAAACCCAGCCATTTTTGAATATACCGAGACCATTCCATTTCATAAACAGATTTAATAAAGTTCACCATAGCCCTCACACCATCTACATTTCGTGCCGCAATGGCGTGATGAATAAGAGAATAGCCACTTTCTAAATCATGCATCAAAAAAATACTCTCCACTTGTCTCTTGTCACATTTTTCGTAAAGAGTGTGCAGCAGTAAAAGAAGAACTTTTGCAAATACTCCACCTGAGTGGGAAGCAAGAACAAGTGAGATAGGCGTACGACCATACTTGTCCATTGCTCCTGGATTAGCCCCGAGCTGCAGCAGCCGCTCTGTTGTTCGTAGAGCCACTCCCTCGTTGCAATTCGGACAAAGAAAAACTAAATGCAACGGATTAGCACCAGACGCAGTTGTCATGTTCACTAAATTGCTCACCGCCGCAAAGTCAGTCTTTGCCAAGTTTTCCAAGTAGTCGAGCAAATCCACAAGAAGTCCATCAGACTCGCTATTGATATCAGCCACTGCAGCGTGGAGTACAGTAAAATCGGCATTATCCCTCTTGCTAAGTAGTTCAAACGCATCTACAATAACAGGCTGCTTCTCCTCCAAGAAAAGAACACCCTTTGGCTGCTCAGTCTCTCTGCTGGTAACCGTCTCAAGAACATAAGAGAACAGTGCCGCGGCATTCAACAACACTAACACGTGCAATGGTGTGCGGCCCTGCGCATCAGAGATTAGAGGGTTTGCGCCACAGCGCAGCAAGAGGGCAACAGCAATGTCGTCTTCGCCCCAACAAGCTGTGTGAAGAGCCGTAGAGCGTTCGTTTCCACCATCAGTTGCGTCGACATTAGCCCCAGCACGAATAAGGAGGTGCAAACCTTGTTCGTCCATCTTTTGACTCACAGCGTATGACAGTGGAAACACTTTCTTTGCATTTGGGGTGTTTACAAGCGATTGCGCTACATCAATGTTTACAGAAAAGGTAATTGCAGCGGTTTCAGGGTCTTCTTTTTGACAAAGCAATATTTCTTCAAGTCCTTCAAGGTCACCCTTTTTTAAACAATTCCAAAAGCGCGTCTCAAAAGAGAGTCCCGAGCCAGACACTCTCTTTAGCATTGAATTTGAAGATTTTTTCGACATTTTTGAATAAAAAGAAAATTAATAAATGTTTTTATTTCTAAACAAACAAATCCCCCTTCACCAAACATAGAAATATAAACAAACCAAATTATAAGATAACACAACGTTTTTTAATTTTTTTTTCAATTGCATTAAAAAAAAAAAAAAAAGTAAACATTTACTTCTTCAAGCTTTAATACAAAAAGCATAAACATAAACATAATTCCATCTTCTTCACTTTTTTTTTTTTTTCATTTTTTTGTAGTTTCCTCCAGTTTTTGTAGAAACAGCCGCGCTAACTAGACTTCATCACACCCATCACTCCGCTGAAATGGCGGGTCAAGTTTGCGCTTTTCAACCTCTCGCGCCTCCTCGTCGCGGTTGCCGTCTAATCCACGCACATCCAGCCCCTTATTCTGTAGCAACAGGGCACTTTCTTCCCGTAGCTGCTGAAGTAAATCCTCAGCCTTTGACTGCAGTGCTTCATCATCAGGGTTTTGCGCAAATTCATCTAACACACTTTGCAGTCGCTTCCTGTTCTGCGAGTTCCAGCTGGATAGTGGCACCATACCACTGCCACGCTCAAGCGGTTTCGCCTGCGTCGGACTTGGGCTCCATGCAATGGTGTGGAACACCTCAAACGTTGCTGGAATAAGCTCGTTTTTCTTGTACATAACATCATACGTGGCGCAAACAGCCAGCAGCACGTCTCGGCTAAGTGGTCGACGCATATAGTGACACGCGTTCTCACCCATAGCAGACAGATGTTCCATGAGATGAAACGGTGATTGATATAATAGTAAATGTCTGTCCACATCAATGCTAGGGAGGTTAAACCCTGCTTGTAGCACAAGTGTTGAGAGACCAGCACCGTCAATCATTGGAGATATGTGTGGTGCGACTCCGCCAAGCACTTCGGTCTGTGCCATAGAGAAACAGCCACGAAGCTCGTATAGTGTGTTACCTCCAAACATAGAGTGCAACATAAAACCATCCTTCTTAAGAATTCTACGAATGTTCACCATAGCAGTCTCAAGATCGTTAACCCAGTGCATAGACAGACACGATACAGCCATGTCCACAGTACGCTCAGGAACTCCAAAAGGACTATGTTCCTCTTCGTCACAGCAAATTTGCACAAACTCAACATTTGATGGAATAATATCCTTCACCTCGGCGTAGTTACGATTCAAACGTTCCTCACAAACATCAGTTTGAATGTACTGCTTAAGGCCAAAAAGCTGTTTTTTTTCAAGCATGTGACGAAAAAACCAGCCAGTATGAGCCCCGACCTCTAGCACAACTGGAGTTTCACGCTTAACAAACGCTCGACGATCTAACATCTGCTCAGCGCAGAGCTTGTGCAAATCACACGCAGGGCTGTCAACCAAACATCGCTGAAGACCCTTTAGGCGACGATCAAACATACGAATATTAAGCGCACGCGCCGGTGCTGATCGCGTAAGCACAACCGGGGAAGGCATCACACACTTTTCCTACAACTTTCAACGCTCAGTTTTATTCCCCGCCGTTTTTTTTAAAGACCGTCCCCCTGCCTCTGTATAATACAGACCCAAAACATTCACTCAAAAGTAAAAAAAAAAAAAAAAAAAAGGAGCTAACATCAATTTATGTACAGTCACAGTAACAGAACCAACAGCAGGAAAACTAGTATAAAAAAAACATATCTGTGCTTCTCAATAGGTTAGAGCAAATACCTACGCGCGCTGGAAAACAAAAAACAAAAGACAAAAACAAACAAACAAAAAATATATATGTTTATTTACCCAACAGGCAGCTACGAATTTACACATTGACAACAGCCAAAAAAAAAAAAAAAATAAAATAAAATAAAATAAAATTAACGTAAAACATTATCTCTTCAAGTGTTTTTGAAGTTTGTTCTTATTTTCATTTTCATTTGCTCCCCCCCCCCTCCACCCACCCTTCACACTGTAAAAAAAAAAAAAAAACATTTTTTTTTTCCTTATTTTAAATAGAAAAAACAAAATCAAATACGTGATAAATTGTAACAGCAAAACTATAAAATAGATACTAGTTAGCAAGATTTGGTATACCCACCTACATATATATATATATATGTATATTGCTCTTAAAAACATATTCCATTTTTGTTTAGCTGTTCTCCTCCTTATTCAGCAGACAACTTATTGCAAAGATAAAATTTTTTATCTTTAATCCTCTAAAGTCAAATATGTGCGCATATACATACAAATAGATCAGTATAAATGCATAATAATAGTTATTATTTCTTTTTTTTTTTTTTTCATAAAAGCCTAATTTTTAAAACATAGCCTCAAATTTTTTTTTTTCTTTATTTTATTGTTAACAAGTGGAGGCAACCACAGGCAAGCACACAAAACTCATAGATGCGAGCGGGCAAACGCCTCACCAGCTTTAATGTTTTCCTTCAAAGTGCGCACGGCTTTGGTAAGCATCTTATTTTCAATTTCGGTTATTTGGCCAATAGGAAGACGTTTTTCAATGCCTTTTTGCCCCAGTATAACAGGCAACGCAAGATATGGTGATTCGTGCTGACCGTCCGTGTCCACATAGGCGTAGACCAGCGGTGTTCCCTGACCCGTAATGGCCTTTACTACAAGCAGGGCAAATCGGGCGCCCGCCTCAGCCATTGAAAGAGTTGCGCTCCCACGACCGCACTTGGCTTTCACCACCTCCGTGCCTGCCCTCCGCACACGCGCGCGTATTTCTTCCAGTTTCGATTCATCAGGAAGGGGACCAACAAGCTGCGAGAAAAGTGGCACAATGCTCACATCACTGTGTCCACCAACAACCGGGACGTATGGGACAACAATTGGGTAGCGGGCGTCATTAATAAAACGTGTCGCGCGGAGCCCGTCAAGAAGACTCACACCAAAAAGTTTGTTCTTGTTGTACACACCAAGTTTCTTTAGCGCCTCGGCGGCAATTGGTGTGGTGCTGTTTACAGGGTTGGTCACGATGCAGAAGACGGCCTCGGGAGACTCTGCGCCGCATGTCAGCACAAGGTCCATGACAATGCCGGCGTTGACCTTAAAAAGATCGTCGCGCGTCATCCCCGGCTTGCGAGGGACGCCGGCCACAATTACAAACACATCAACGCCGCGCGCGAGGCCTGACAGCGCGGGGTCGCGGGGCATTGGGGGCAGCTGCCCGGCGGCGTACTTCACCGTCACACCGACGCGGTCCACGTGCGAGAGATCCGCAGCCACGCCCGCAACACCGGCCACATCGTAGAGAGAGAGAGTGCTGTTGTATGGTAGTTCGCGGAGGAGCAACAGCGAGAGCGCCTGACCAATGCCACCAGAGGCCCCAAGCACGGCAACATTCACCATTAATTAGCACAAGTTGCAAGTATGTTTTCTTATGCGTGTGTATTTGCTTTTCGTTCCTTTTTTTTTTTTTTTTTGCTTTGATTGCCTTAAAAAAACTAAACAAACAAACAAAAACAAAAAAAGAAACAAAAAACAAATACACACGCATAAGCAAACAAATGCTAGATAAAAACAACAAACACCCTAATCATCTATTATCAAATAACAATAATCACAACAACAAAAATAAAATCGCTGCTGTCAACAACAAACTCATATCTTCAAACAGCATAAAATAAGCCAAAAATTGAATACATAGCTTGTGAATAAAATAAATCAAAAAACAACCATTCCCCCCAGATTAAAAAGAAAAAAAAAAAAAAAATAGGCTCCGCGCATTGAAGTAGCTTTTTTATTGGTATTTCAATGACTTGCCAATAACAAATTGCGCCGACAGAGCGACCATGCTGTAACTACGATGAAAAAGAAGAAGAAAAAAAAGAAGAAAGATAATTACTAATTTTGGTTTTTTGTTGGTTGCTGTAAGATAAAAGAGAATCCCTTTTTATTCCGTGTCTGACTAAGTGGAGCTGATTACCCTGCTTAGAGCTATCCTCCTGCTGCGCTTTTTGCAAAATACTTTTCTCCAAATAATCCAAATTTGCCTCAAAATCCGAAAATTCACGAACTTTTTCAACATAACTTCTTCGCTCAGCTTCTTCCTTCTGTAAAAGCAAAATCTCTCGTTGAAAATCAGCCTCCATGACTTTGAGCTTTAGCTCGTGTTCATGCCCAAGCTCCATCACAACGCCGTCAATACTGTGCGTTCGAAAAATTTCACTCAACGACATTAGATGAAAGAAAAGTTCTTCAAGTAGACACTGTTTATATCGCTCAAGCAGCAAAGATTCTGCCACATATAAAGAAATAGACGGTACACACTGAAAGCTCACATCTGCTGCCTCTAAAACCGAATCAGAATCAGCAAGCAACGCTCTTGTCGTGATAAATATCTCTCGTGAATCAGCGATTCTTTTTTCAGCAAGCAAAGACAAGATTTCAAAAAATTTAGTAAACAAATTACGCTCACCTTCCTCGCAAAGAATAAGCCCACCACGCGCAACGCTCTCTAACCTCATACACTCAGTCGCCTGACCAACTTTGCGTGACTTTTGCAATACGCGTTCTGTCGCATTGCTCACGTTCGCCAAAAGTTCAGAAAGATCTTCCACAAACGCAGCATGTTCCGCCGCGCAGCAGTCCGCAAAAACAACATGATCCGCAACGAGTTGGCGGCCCGCCGCGGCACTGCGCTCTGAACGCGTCGCCAGGCAACAATGCGCCGTCACCAGCGCCGCGCGTTCGGCCTCCTCCTCTTGCGCGACCGCTTGCCGGCTGGCCACAAACTCACCAGAAATCGCAAGGCAACGACTAGCAAAGTACAAAAGCTGTTCGTTGTGCGCCTGATGCAGCGCCAACGTTTCATTCCGCGCCTCGCTGAGAAGTTGACTAATTATCGATTTGGCGACATTAACCGCCCTCTCAAGTTTGCCAACTTTCAGTGCATGCGTGTTTTGCATTCTGTGGAACTCTTCTTCGTGCGAACGCTGCAGCTCTAACGCAGTGATAGTCTGCGACTTCTCCAGAGCGTCGCTAATTATTGTAAAAAAGTCATCAATGTACTGAGTGTACAAAGAATTTTGAGTTGTTGTATAGCTCTCAGCGTTAGTAAGAAGATTTTCTAATTTTGATAAGTCTTGCAACACCACATTCTTTTCATTATCCTTTTTAGCGACTAAATCATGGAGTTTTTTCTTTTCCTCGTCACTGCACAATCGAAGGTGCTGCTCTTTTTCATTAAACTTATGTTGTGTTTGTTCAAGATCTTTACTCAATCCGTCAATTATCATCTCTTGTTCTTCTATTGTGCATTTCTGTAAACCTATTTTCTTGCTCGCCTCTCCAAGCTCAGCCAGAGCCTGAGCCAGCAATACTTTACTGTTTTCAAAATCACGTGTTAAACAGCAAACGCGACTGTTGTATTCTTTTTGAAATTCATTTATCATTATCGTCGCATTATTTTTGTGTAATTCCAACATATCATCAGTCTGTCGCAATGCAGTATCCAAATATTTATCCAACTTATAAAACATTTGATTCATCTCCATCAAATAAATATCCTGCAGACTCTTTATCGTCTTTTCAGAAAGCGCATTAATCAGCATCAACTCTTCTTGCTTCTGATGCAGAATTTTAGTATGTTGTGCCGTCTCACTTTCCAGTAAAAAATGCATATGTTTTTCTTTTGTTTCCACCTCACGTTTAACGTACGCAATTTGCTCCAAAAGCGCACCTTGTTGCTTGCAAAGCCCGGAATAATGAAGACTAAAGGCCTGTTCAACAATCTGAGATTTTTTATAAGGCGACTCAAGTAACACATCGCTGCAAAAATTACAAATTGATGTAAAGCTTGTCATGCAGTCCATCTGTTGCTTCTCACGCAGCTCAATCAGTTGACGTAGTGACTTTATCTCGCCTAAAAGTAAAGAAGAAGTAGCCTCAGCTTGTTCAACAATAGCTGTGCGGTCAGCCTTTATGTCGTTTATCATTTTTGCCATAATGTCTTGTCTGTGTTCAAGAATTAGCTTACTGTTACTGATGACAAGCCCCTGGCGTTCATTTGCCTCTAAAGCAAAAATGCGGTTTCGATTCTCAATAAAATTCATCGTAAATGCACAGACTGCTTGTAAGAAGTTGTTATTCTGTTGAAGCAAAAAATTCGTCTCTTTTTTTGAAGATGACAAGCGTTCTTCTGCATCGGCAATACTTTTTTTAAGATATTCCTTTACAACACGCAAAGATCGAGCCTCTTTCTTCAAAGAGTCAATGCCTTTCAAAGAAGACTCCAGCTGTTTCTGAAGGTGTTTTTTTTCATCTTTTAACGTCTTCACAAGTGCAACTTCCTCGCGTACTCGTTCATTCGCCGCACTAAGACAAACTGATAAAGCTCCCAATTCCTTTTCTTTTTCCCGAATTTTCTCTTCACACAACAAAAGTTGATTTTCTCTATTAGGACTCTTTTTCGCTGATTGCCCCTCCTTCGCAGCTGATTGCTCAACTTGCGCCTTAAAACGACTCTTTGCCACTGGAGTCAAGTTTTTCTGATATGCATTAGAAGATATCTTCCTTGCAGATAAAAGAGCAGACTCTTCTTCAGACACCCGACGCGGTGTACAACTGAAAGACTGAGACAACAAATTATCTTTTTGATGTATTTCGTTTCTCTCTTTTTTTTTTTTATTGTTGTCAAGTGCAGCTAAAGTCAAAGTATCAAAAATACTTGAGAGGGTGTTGTTAGCGGTGTTTATACCAAGTTTCTTTAGGCGTTGTACAGTTTCATCCCTCAAACGCAATTCTACAGAGTTACTTTTTGTTCCTTCACGGCTATCACCACCACTTTCGCCCTCTTTTGTCATTTCATTGTTATTCACAATACTTACTGTTAATGTTTTGCTTTGTTTTTTTTCTAGTTCTAGTAATCTTGCAGAAAGTTTTTTAGTTTCTTCATCCGCAGCCTTTAATTTTTTCTCCAGCAAAGCATTGGTCGCTCGAATTTGTTTAACATTCTTCACTTCTCTTCTAAGTTGCTGATTTTCAACAGACAATTGCCGTAGTTCTGTGACACTTTTGTCAGCCAATTGAAAGCGTAGACTGTCAATTGTGCAATCGCGATTTGCAATATCTAACTCTAATTTCAAAATTTGCTCCTTAAGTTTATCAGTATTTACATTATCCTTAAAAGAATGGATTCGTTCGTATAGCAAAGATTTAAGCCGCTTCACTTCAGCGGCCAACTCTTTTATCTGACGAACTTGAGGATCTTCATTAATAACAGCCTTGTTAACAATTTGCTTTGCGCGGGAGGCATAGCGCAAAGTTTGACACGTTTGCTCATAGTACGTGACACTTGGAGAGATTGTAGCCACCATTGATGTCTTGCTGTTGCCACCCAAAGAGTCCATCAGCAGCCACGTAAGATTTGAGTCGCGGTACGGGACGGGCACAGAAAGTGACTTGGATTGCGAAAGGTCCGCCAAGCAATCAATAACACGACCAAGTACAGTGAGAGAAAGGTTGATCTTTGTGGCCTCTTTGAAGTGTTTCCCCTCAGCGCCAGACATACCAGCGCGCTCCGACCCTGCAAGATCAACTAAGTTAAGTTTGCTGCTCACACGACTGCTGATGCCATTTTCTTTTAAGGATATTTGCTCAACGTGAATAGTAAATATGGCATGGCTACGACTACTGCAATCGTTCAGCTTTGTACAGGTGGTGTGTCGTTCAGTACTGCCACGTAAAATCCAGTACAGCATTTCCTTTTCGTTTGTAACATGTTTCCGTGCAAGCCCTTCAACATAAGCACCGCATGTTGCTTGATGTCGCAAACGAAGCTCGGTCACATTGCTATTTCTTTCACAAAGCAGGTCAAAGATCTTTTCGTTATAAATTTCATAAAACTCAACTTCAATTCGGAACGTGTGAGCAGCGGTTTCACTGTGCTTTACAAGGAGTGAATTAAATATGTCTGCCGCAATACGTGGAAGAATGCCGTCGGTTTCTCTAATTTGTATCAGAGGTTTTTCAGCTATAGAATCAGCAACAAAGATGTTTTCCATCGCGTTTGTGTAAACATTGGACGCAGAAAGCCCCGTAAATTCATCTAACTTTTTGTTAGCACCTCTTGGCGTAAGCAAAAACGGCTCGACATAAGTTCCACTTTTGTAATGACCCCCAAATGTTGATGTGTTCTCTCCAAGAATAGTGTAAGTCTTACCGCTCCCGGTTTGTCCATACGCAAACACACAACCGTTATATCCGTCAATTACACTCTGCAAAACATTATACCCAACATGCTGGTAAACCTCCACCTGATCGTTACCCGCCGCGCCGGAGTCAAAGCAGCGATCGAAACCGTAAACGACACATGGGGCGTACTGTTTTGACGGGTCCAGCAATGTAATTATTCCCTCCTTTGCCCCAAGTTTGACTGTCGCCCGGGGCATATCTGCGTCGTTTTCTTTTAAAAAGTTTCGAGTATAAAATGGGCAAATACGAACATAAACTTTGGTTGAAAAAAGCCGCGGCGTGTGGTCGGAAAACGAATTTTCGCCGGCGCTAAACACATCATCAAACAGATGCGGCTGAGAAAGAGTAAAAGAGTTCTCCAACAACATTGCAAAAATTTAAATTAGAACAAAAGTATATATTATATTATATTATATATCCAAAATAAAATTTTTTTTTTGTTGATGCTTTTATTTTATTTTATTTTCCACAAGTTTAAAGAATGCCAACAATATATATATATATATATATATATATATATAGTTACAAAAAATTTTTTTTCTTCCCGCTATCTAATTATATTTTTAATAATTATAAATAAATAAAATTGTACGTTCTTTAACAAACAAACAAACAAAAAAAAAAAAAACTATTAATAAAAATATTCCTACCGTTACGCAAAACCAAAATAATAATAATAATAACAATAATAATAATAAATAAAACAACACAGCAAATAAATAAATAAAAACAAACAAATCAGACTGGCTCATCAAAATATATAAACAAAAATGCGCATATATATATATATATATATATATATATATATATATATACATTGATTGTAGGACTCTTAAAGGAATGTTTACAACAAACAAGTTGTTTGTACAATAATTTCCAATCACTACAAGCATAAAAACAAAAACAAATATTAATAATAAACACTAAAATGTTACACTTACAAATATAACGCAAAAACTAATACGCCCTTTAACCTCATTTTATCACCTCACCACCACCACTCCGCAGTGTTTTTTTTTTTTTTTTTTCCACAATCCTTTTTCAACAACTAAAAATGAAATAAGCAGTAAACAAAATAAACAAAAAAAAAAAAAAAAAAAAAAAAAAAAAAAAAAAAAAAAAAAAAAAAAAAAAAAAAAAAAAAAAAAAAAAAGGAAAGAAATCGTACACCAAATACAAACAATGACAATTGTTATAATAAAATCTATTTCATTGGCGCAGTGGTCTCTCCTTTCCCTACACCACAAAACAAATAAATAAATAAACAAATTAATAATAATAATAATAACTCATAAAATAGTGCTGTAAAAATTCTTTTTTTGTAACTTTCACTAACAAAAGCAACAGAACAAAAAACCTTTTTTACCCACCAATTTTTTTTTTTTTTTTTTGTTCTTTTAATCTCTATTATGTGCGGTGCAGCAACTGTAAAATCAAAACACCAATTTTGGCAATTAACTAAAAAAAATTTTATTTTATTTTTTTTATTTTTCTAATACCTTGTTTTATTACCGATGCTTGGCTTTCTCCTCACCTCTCCAGAAGCGTAAAAAAACAAACTATATATATATATATATATATATATATAAGATATAAAGTGTAATTTCAGCACTAATATGCTTTTTGTTCCAGCACCGTAATTGTGACTCATTCATCCCAAAATTGTTCTCAGACATATACACACACACACACACACACAGAAATATACATCCAGGACACTATTGCTCTTATCGTTATTATTACTATTATTATCAAATACTATTTATATTTGCTATTAATCTAGTACTGCTAACATTTTTTGTTGTTGATAGCGGTATTATTGGTAGTTGAGTGCGAAAATTGTTTCATCACATCCTCTTCAAAGCGTCTAATGCTCGCCATGCTACCTTCCTGATTTTGCCGTAATTGCTGGAGAATGTCGCGAAGAAACTTTGTGTCGCGTTGCTTTCGCTCCTCCACTGCCTCCAGCTCTGCTGCGTAATCTTTGCGTTGAAACGTCATCTCACGAATGCGAGCGCGAATATTTAAATAGTCCTGATTCTGAAGAAGGCTGCGCAAATGATTAAGTGTTGTCTCCACTGCTGTTGAGCGATTGTCCCAGTCAGAGATAAGACGACTGCTGACGCTCACAAGTTTCTCCTGCTGCTGCTCAAGACTCTGCACCTCTGAGTAGTGCTGCTGTTCAAGACAATTTCGCTCATTTTGTGTTTTTTGCAGCTCACGTTGCATGCTATTTTTTTCATGTTCCATCAGCCTTAATTGGCGCTCCTTTTCCAGCAGCTCACCCTCCCATCGCAGTCTTTCCTTTTCAAGTTGTTGACGCAGTCTGGAGATTTCCTTCTCTTTTTCAAAGCCAAGGCGGCAGATATCCTCCTGCATTTGCTGAATTTTTTTCTCGTATCCATCCTGCTGCTTGCGCATAAGAGTTTCTCCGTTTGAGCGCAGCTGTTCAGAAACTACCAAACCAACCTGCTCGCGTAGTTTCATAATCTCCTGCTGATAGTCAGCACGCACCTTTATCAGTTGCTTCTCGTAGTTTTCACACAAACTCTCCTTTTCAGCTACCATACGTTTCTTTTCAGCTTCGTAAAACTCCTTCTCTGTTTTGATTTGTTCTTCTAAGTAATCCATTCGACTCATATGTTTATCAATGAGCTGCTGATACAATTCGCTACTCTTCTCAATAGACTCTTTAATACGAAATTTTGATAACTCCCGCACCTCATTCATCTCATTCATATGCTTTTTTTGTAGATTCTCCATTTCATCACGATGTTTTTCTTCTATATGACGAACATTACCACTAATTTTATTACATTTTAAAATAACAAAATTCGCAACCTGGTTCATAAAAAGAGACTCCTTCCCTATCATCGTGTTGTGTATAATATCAAAAACACACCCCAAATAAAAAGCAACAAAAGAATTCGTTTGCCTTTCCTTCATTGAATCATTTATCTGCATCCTACCAAGCTCGCTCATAAGATGTTGAATACGAGTCTTCAGTGAAGCCACCTGCGCCGCGTCACCGGCATTTCCATGTTTTTTACTTTGCCCCGCATGTACGAGTTGTTGTCGCAGCACTTCAACCTCAGCTCTTGTATCAGCGAGCAGCACGCGAAGAGCGGAGACATTGTTTTCTTCATCTGTCACATTCCGACAGCGACGCACACTTGCCTCAGCCGAGCGGGCACCGTGCCGACACCTTGGTGACATTACACGCCCATCATCAGTGCGGGCAGTCGTTTCATGTCCCTCCAGCTCGGCACGAAGCTCAACAATCGCCTTTTCCTGCTCCTGACAACGCCTGTCTAAAACGGCACTACGACGCTGAAGATCCAGTACATAATCACGACTGAATTCATTGTAATCAGCCTCGTGAATAAGCTTTTTCAGCCGATCTACCTCAGCAGTCAAAATACGTATCTGACGAACTTGAGGATCTTCATTAATAACAGCCTTGTTAACAATTTGCTTTGCGCGGGAGGCATAACGTACAGTTTGCCGCATTTCATCAAAGTTTATAGAATGAGGAGAGATTGTAGCCACCATTGATGTCTTGCTGTTGCCACCCAAAGAGTCCATCAGCAGCCACGTAAGATTTGAGTCGCGGTACGGGACGGGCACAGAAAGTGACTTGGATTGCGAAAGGTCCGCCAAGCAATCAATAACACGACCAAGGGTGGTGAGAGAAAGGTTGATTTTTGTACCTTCTATAAACAACATTCCCTCCGCGCCAACCGCGCCCGTGCGCTCCGACCCTGCAAGATCAACCAAATTTAGCTTACTTTGCTTTTTGCACGTGTTGTCACCCTTGTCTAAATAAAGCTGAACAACATTAAACGTAATTATGGCATGACTGCGACTGCTGCGATCGTTAATTTTCGTGGCTGCAGTGTGTCGTTCGACGCTTCCTCTAGCAATTATATTGGCAACCTCCTTTTCACTTGACACTACTTTTGTTGTGAGTCCCTCTACATAAGGTCCTGCAACAGGATTGTGGCGTATTTTCAAGTCTGCATCTTTTTGTGGGCGAATAAGATCGTAAACTTTTTCATTATATATCTCATAATACTCAATTTCCACACGGTATGAGTGAGATGGGTCCTTGCATCGTTTCGACCATAGCCCTTTAAAAAGATCAATACTAATACGTGGAATGATACCTTGAAGCTCATTAGGGTCAATGCGTGTCATGTCACGAGTATCTGCAACTTGACAGTCAGTAAGTCCCTGCGCGCTTACCTGTCGATCAAAGGCGTCTTTTTGACTACCCTGACTACTTGGAAGAGACTTGCCACCAAAAAACACAGGAGACACCGAGTTTAGTAGAGGCTTCGCATTTTCAGTTTCATCTTCCTCCTCGTCATCGCAAGAGTTTGCTGCAGAGCCACGTCTGCTGCTGATGTTAGTCTCCGAGCCTTTTGGGGCGTAGCCTAACATTGTGAATGTCTTTCCACTTCCGGTTTGTCCGTACGCAAAAACACAGCCATTGTACCCTTCCAATATGTTTTGCAACACGGGGTGTCCAACCTCGTTGTAAACGTCTTCTTGGGAACTGTATGCTGGATGGGCAACATTGCTTCCTGCAACAACCACCGCATTTGAACCCGAACCCTCAACTGACATGTATGCCTCATTTAATACCCGATCACGAATGGACTTCTGCGTAGTTGAAAAGGCACTACGATTCCGACCTCCGCGGTAAAACGATGTGTTATTATTATTAATAAAAGTATCAATTGCGTCACATATTTCCTCAGCACTTTTGCTACCAGTACCACCTCTCTCCAAGACAGACCAAAAACAGCGCGTAAAGCTAAATGTGTCGCGAGGGCGAAACTCCTTCTGTGGATCTAAAAGGGTAATCAAACAGGGATTGTCTGCATCAATGCGCACAGTGCTGTGCTGTGGCATATTCATAGATAACTCTCGCTCACTGAAAGGCCGCACACGCACATATACCTTCATAGCATAACCCTGCGCCTGCGTACTTTCAATCAGCAAGCGCCGTGGCGTTGTTAAAGATCGTGTTGACTGCACACGACGAAACTCCCTGTCCCGAGCTCCCGGCTGAGCTAATTGCTGCTGCGAAGATGTCACGGGGGAGCGCCTCGCTGGTGAAACATTAGGCATTTTTAGCTATATATATCACTAAATAAATAAATAATATATATATATATATAGTGTACCGGTGTATATAGCCTTTCAAGCTAAGCTTCTTATACTTTTTATTAAAAATAATAGTAATTAAAAACCACTAGAAACAAATCCTTTCTGCATATTAATTAAGAAAGTTTTACAAGAAAAAAAAAATAATAATAATAATAAGAATAAAGCACATAAACAAAAACATACACACACAGAAAAAAAAAAAAAAAAGTACCACAAAAACTATAAAACTGTAAAATTTATCAAAGTAAATAAGCTTTTATCACTTGGCCCGTCGCGCAGCGCCCGGTTTAAAAAAAGAGTCACGTCGCTGCTGTAAATTGCGTTTAAGACCCTCATTCTGTCTTTTGATAGTCTTTGCTAGAGCATTAAGACTTCTACTACGCTCAAATCGCTGCTGAATTTCCTTCACACGCCGCGCAGCCTCCAGCGCCTCCCGTTTCGCCTTTTCGCGCCGGTGCTGCAGCACAAATTCAACATCATCCGCCGGCCCGCAATCGTCACCGCCGTGGCCGCTTTGACCACTCGTCCTACTAGCCTCCTCTGCAGCCTCCGCCACAAGGGTAGAAAAGCGGTGCTTCTTCATCTCCTTTTTAAAACGAAGTTGAGCCACAAGAGCCGCGCGCTCTTCTGGCGTCTTTGCGCGGCTTTTGCTCAATTTCTCCTGCATCTTGCGGCGCTCACGGCGGCGCTGCGAAACTGACAACACCTTTGTCCCCGACAGTAGGACGTCCTCAGAAAGCAAAGTGTTCTGCAGGATTGACACCTTCCCGCGCAGCGCTGGGTGCTGCTTGAGCATCTCCGGCGTCGCGTCAAAGTACTCTACGGGGTTGAAGTTGCGAAACTCCTCGTCGCTTTCCACAAACACAATGTGCTTGTTTCGTGGCGGCGCAGAGGTGATCGCTGCCGATGCGTCTTCGTTAAGGATCTCCTTCGCGCGGCTTATGTCGGCCTGCGCTTTGTACTTAAGATAGTGCACGTTGCGTGTGTTTTGCTGAAGAATTTTTTGTGCTTTTTGCACATTTTCCTCCTTTGACGCAGCCCGTCGTTTCATCTTGCCCGACGCAATATCCATCACGTTCTTTGTCATGCCAATGTGGAACTCGTCGGGGTTGCGCTGCGCCGCCGCCCGCTTCAGCCGCAGGAGTTTCTGCAACTTTTCCTTCCGACGCCGTGAGCGCACGACATGGTCCTTGTGCTTCTCCAGCGGCCCCAAATGCCTGCGGGATGCCGGCTGCGAGCGCTCCTTGTGCACGATGCGCTTGATGTGCTTTTCTAAATTGCCCGCGCCGGGGTTTCGCCCCTTTCCACGCGTCATTTTGTTCCACTCTCCTTCCCCCCTTTTTTTTTTCTTTTGTTTGTTTTAGTTTTTTTCACTCAAAATTTACTATCTTTCAAATGAGTCACAATAAAACGTTTGTTATGGCCTGATCTTATTACTACAAACTTGCGTATTGGTGTTGCAACAAAAAAATAAATAAAATAAAATAAAATAAATAAAAAAAAAAAAAAAAAAACTTAGTGTTACAAAACAATTTTTTTAAAACTGCAGTTGCATAAACCACCAATACAAACCGCGACGCACCACTTCACTAATATTTATTATTTTATTATTATTACTTTTTTTTGTCAGTTTACGTAATAATTTAGTCGAAATATTAAAATAAACCTCAAAGTGTGAAGAACCATCCTTCTTTTTCACAACTATAACAGCCACCGCAACAAGAACAAAAGCAAAAAAAAAAAAAAATAAAAATAAAAAAAAAAAAAAAAAACAACAACTAATAATAGTAATAATAGACTATCGCATTCTTTTTTTTTTTTTTTTTTTACATTATTTCTTTTCTTTCTTATTATTTTTTCCATTATTATGCATTATTTTTTTTCGCACTTTTATCTCCCTAAAATAAATATATATTTATAGCCAGAAAGANAAAAAAAAAAAAAAAAAAAAAAAAAAACAACAACTAATAATAGTAATAATAGACTATCGCATTCTTTTTTTTTTTTTTCTTTTACATTATTTCTTTTCTTTCTTATTATTTTTTCCATTATTATGCATTATTTTTTTTCGCACTTTTATCTCCCTAAAATAAATATATATTTATAGCCAGAAAGATTTTGGTTCATTAACCATCACCATTACCACAAATATTGTCTCCAAATGCTTATTCACTCGCCTTTTTTTTTTTTAAATGTTATTATTACGTCCCCCTGTATAACGTAAACGGTCACCTGAGTCTTGAGCTGCACACTACATTGGCTTCTGTGCTGCGAATACGTGCTGCAAGGTCCCTAACGCGTTCTGCAAAAAGAGTGAGGGCGTGCCGCAAAATTTGCGTTGCGTGAAGCTGTCCAACGCTTTCGATAGTAAAACGCATTCGTGTCTTGTCCTTTTCAATAATTATCTTGTCAGCAGTGTCTGGGTGCACATCACGGCGGAGACACTCACGACACAAGGTGCAATTTTCCACATCATCCACCTCTGCAACACCCTCGCTATTAACGCTAAAAACACCAACTGGGCAACTGTTTTTTAACTTCAGCGCACAATCACCATAAATTTTCTCACGAAACCGAATACTTGTCTTCATTTCGTAAAAACACGCTGACGCTGGGGACCACTTTGCATGAACGCTGCCGATTCCCTTCACCGCAATGGCACGCAGCTTCAGTCGCTGTCCCGGACCCAACTTTGTCAAAATAATGTCGGGGTGGACAAGAAAAACACGATCATCCTCCGCGCCATCTGCCCACGTCTCCTGCCCGGGAAGCGGCCGCCAGAGGAGGTCGCCGCTGTACACACTCGTCGCCTGCACATCGCGCCGCCCCTCAGCGGAGAGCTCAAACACCAACACCCGCTGCGGGTCAAGAGCATCAAAGCCCACCTGATTTGACTCCGTCACAAACTGCATCTTGGCCACAGGACCAGCAAGCGGCACAAGTCCAATGCGGTGGGAAAGAAGCTCATCCGGCACAACGCTGTCATTTTCTTCAATTAAGATGCGGTCAAAAGCAAAAACAGGGACCTCAGTTAAAATTAAACGGCGAATCATATTCGCAATTGGCGGACTAATGCGCTCGACATCAAATGTCATTACCACCACACGACGCGTGGTGGATACAGTAGCCTCTTCTTCAACCAACAAGGAGTCATTCTTTTTATTAATACCTTCCTGTTCCTCATTTGCATGAATACCACCGCCTGATACATCAACACCCCTCTTCTGAAAACGCGGCGGCAAATTAACAGCAGCTGATCTAATTTTAATGTTTGATATCACAGGCATGTCAGGCAAAATAGTGGACGGGATGGCAGATTTGGTAGAACCACCCGCAAGAATGCTGCTGCTACTGTACGTTGGCGGTAAACTGTGCGTTTCTGTGTGCCACGCCTTGTCGCTACCAATCTGAACTTTGGCGGTGTGGCTCATCACCGGCACCCCCCACCCCCTTTTTTTTTTTTTGTTTTTTTGTGGCTGTGTGTAACGTACAATAACAATAAAAATAAAAACAAGAAACAAAGAAACAACAAGAAAAAAAAATTTTAAAATAACTGTCGGTTTTTTTACAATGCTAAACCACACCTACCTAAAACAAAACAAATAATGCAAATAAAATAAAAATCTGCAAAGCAGAACCAAAAACATATTATATATATATATATATATATAATATATATTTCTCCTCTCATTAAACTGAACTAAAAAAAACCCACACAAAATAATAAATATAAAAGTACACAGCTTCCATGCTAAGCATAAAAGCAAAAAAAAAAAAAAAAAACAACAACACAACAAAAACAAAAACAAAAAACACCCATTATAGTCGCAAAAAGTACGACCATAAAAAAATACAACAACAAACAAACAAACAAAAAAAAAAAAAACATCGCCAACATCAACAATAACAAAAACACGATAAAAAAAACCGCGTAATTTCACGTTAATAAATGCCTCTCAATTGCATAAAAAATAAAACAAGACAATAATCAGGATTATATATATATATATATATATATATATATATATATAATACGGCAAATAACAAAAGCATACAATCTTGCTTTCTCTCTCTCTTTTTTTTTTAACAGTCTATTTTTGTTTAGACTTATTTAACGAACGCAGTGTTTTTCGGCTATATACCATCTATCGCGCTCGTCATTAAAAAAAGACTAGTAAAAGCCAATCATTAACCATAAAAAAAAAATATATATATATATGCTTTTAAATCTAGTAGACCTCATTTTTTTTTGTATGCTTCTGCTTTTATCTTATTAATATTCTTTTAATTAGTATTATTTTGCCCATTTTATAAAAAAAAAGAAAAAAGAAAAAAGAATTGTAATTGAATAAGGCTATGTATATATGGGTATAACACCAAAAGATTTTTTCTCTCCATTTTTGACATTTTGTGTGTCTGTGTTTTCTTAGCATTTGTGTTATCACGTGTACTTTTTTCTTTTTCTTTTTTTGTTCACTTCATATTTGTTTTTTTAAAAACCCTTTTTTTTTTCTTCTTTTTTAACCTCCTCCCCCCTTAAAAAAAATAATAATAATAATAAACAAATATTTTTTTTTTTGTGCGTATAACTTTATTAATTTTACCCTTCATAGCAAATAAATTCCTCCTTCGCCTCATTTCTTTGATCGTCATCAGTCTCCTCTTCCTCCTCATCAGAGTCAGTGAAAAGACCAATTTGTGGCAGGTTGGTTAATTTCTTCTGCGGCAACGGCGCATCCAACAGGGGACGCTGACCCTCATGTTGAACAATGTTTACATACTGATTACAAAAAGATACTACATTGTTTTCATCCAGATAGTTCACCTCACCAATGAACAATCCTAACGAGTCTCTTCCATCTTGGTGATCTTTTTCAGGGTTTTTCTTACGACCACCAACCTCATGCAAAACATTACTGTCACGGCCTTTAAACTTTGTCTTGGCCGAATTAGTTCTCGCAGGTCGCACAGCATCAACTATACGGTCATTTTTAAATATGTAAACTTTCTTACCAACACACATAAACGATTTAATTTCCAGAGCTCGCGCCTCTACCTTGTGATTAGGCACACCAATGCGGGCAATATCACCAACAATAAGTGTTGGACCAAGTTTCACACCCATAGTCTCTCCAAGTGCCTTTGCCAAAATAAGCGGCACGTTACCAAATTCGCGTGATGGCAGAGGGTAAGCAAGAATAGATGGAGGCCTGTTTGCCAGCACCTCTGCGGGAAGCGGCGGTGGCGGTGTTGTTAGAGGATTAGCTGCAAGAACGGGAGTGCTTGGGCCAATTATCTCAAGTAGTTCCGCTGTACTCAACGGAAGCGTCGGCGGCGGCATGTAATGGTACTGCGCCTCTGTTGTTGTCGCTGGTGCAGCCCCAACCAAAGAAGCCGAATTTATGAGGTTCGACTCTAAAGGAATGGACTGCGTGAAACTTGTTGCAGGCTCCACACCAGGAGCAATAGTGGCTGTCATGTTATTGGCTAAAATTTGTGTGGTCAGCGCCGCCGTATCCTCATGTAGCTGGTTGCTAGTTGGTAATGGGACTGTTGCCTGGTTCAAAGGTATTTGGGCACCCCCACTCATTGCCAGCAATCGGTCTTTAAGCGTTAGCCCACCACCAGTTCCACCAACAGCACCTATTCCGTTGTTACTACCGTGTATTTCACTTCTACCCAAACTAGTCACACCTTCCTGAGGTCCCCTATCAAATGTAAAATTGCCTATTGAAACATTACTATCAACATGAGACTCATTCACTGGCAAAGGCTCTGTAGCGGTGTTATAGCGAGCAGCTGACGGTGCCATGGAAGTATCACTAACGGCGCCTTGAACAAAAAAAGAAGCTACTGGAGAGGCCTCTTCTACCATTGTTTTTGCTGCACCATCTAATGCAATGGTAGACCCAGAAGAAAAAGTCCCATGGGTTTTGAATAGCGTTGGTGGCCTTGTTGCATATTCTGCAGCTGTTTCCATCTGCATTCCATACGAGGCCTTCAGCTCCTCTGCATTAACATTCTGAAACTGATACATTGCGTTACCCCCTTGATCATTTGTCGCAGAGGCGTCAGTAGTAATATTATCAGCAGCAGCAGCAGAGTGATATTGCGTCTCATACGGCTGTCCACCTTCACTTGTCATCGCAGCAAGCTCACAACGTACCTCCTCTTCAATTTGCATAAGAAACTTCTCCAATTCCTCCAAGTTATCACCAAGTATCTCAATGTATGGTGCTTCACGACGCAAAATATGCAAGTAGTAGCCATGAAATTCATGTTCAGGGTGTAGAAAACCAAACAATCCAGAATAGGCCTTTAAAAAATTCGCTTCCTGCTCACGAGAACCAGCTTTGCCAATGCTGCGTGCCATCTCCAAAATATTCTTTTCTGTCACAGGATCAGGTAGTTTTCCCTCGTATGTCATTGATGTTTTTGCAGGCACATCAGAAGCCAAAGCATCGCCATTCGTAGCTGCATAAAAAGTCGTATTTGTTTGCGCGCCTATATGGCGATTCTGAGGCACAACAACGGCCTCTGGGCGCCCCGGGGTTGCGCTGTAGTGATAATACGGGTACAGCTCTGCTCCAGCATGCTTTGCATGCACACTGGACACAGCAGCATAACTGCTGCGCTGCTCGCGTAGCCAACTTTGGGCATTACGCGCCCGCATAGACCACCATTTCCACGCTTCCTGAACACCAGAGAGGGCGGCGCCAAATGTGGACGACGATTTGTCACATAACAACAACCGCAGACAATGGCGAGAATGTTCTCGCATTTGCCACAGCCATTTTGCTGTTGTTGATCTCATGCTAAAAAAAAAGGTATCGTCCGTTTGCAACACCACATATTTCACTTGTATGGTGTCGTAAAGTTTAAGTGGTATTGAAACCGCTGGAAGTTGGGCTGGTGGAGGAAGAAGCCGAGCGCGTTTTGTTTGGCGCCATGCACCCGTCAACGGCGAGGTCCACCCACGACAACGTGTGGCATGTGACTTTGACCACTCCCGCCACTCACCACAGGAAACAATAGCGCCATCTATCGAAAGTGGTATCGCACACTCCAAAACAAAAAATCGTTTATCCAAAATATTTGCACAAGAAAGATAAAGAAATGGCTTTTCAGTGTTTTTTGAGTAAACCTCCCTAGTACTTAATACCGAATTATCAGAAAAAACAGCAGGACACATGACGGTGCTAAAAGCTGCTGTTGCCGCTCCCCCTCCTCCTCCTCCTCCTCCTCCTGCAGATGCAGTCAACATTGCTTCAGCGGAATTGCCAAAAAAACTAAATAAAGACAAAACGCCATCATTACGTAAAATGGCACACTGTGGATACGCAGCTGCAGTAACGCAACGAAAAAACGGACTTCCATCACGCACAGCATCTTCTTGCGCTTCCAAAACCCACAAAGCCACATCAGAAGCAGTAATGGTGGTATTATTAGTAGTAGTGCTGGTACTCGTTACTGCTGCAGACAGGTACTCACTAGGATTATCATTGTTATTCACCCGCCCAACAGCACAAGATAATTGAAAAATACCAACTGTTTCAAGTATACGCAACAACGCCATCTGTTGGGCCTCAATACGCAGTAAAAATTTTTTTGGAATATGGCTCTCAGACAGAAACTCACTTTCACTTTCAGGCGACAGGTTGCGTAAAGAAAGCCACATACAGTATGCGTTAAAAGCACTAACAACGTCACTTCCAGAATCACGAGAAAAAAAAACGCGAGCTTCTTTCATCAATTGCCTTGTTTCCTCATCCATTTCCCCAGCTGAGAACATGTCACCAACCATCCATATTGCCGCAACCACGCTAGCTGGCACAACGCAATCTTCTAACACAGAAAACAAAAGAAGTCGCAAAACAGGAATAGGCCACGCAAAACAAGTAGAACCAACACCAAGTGGCAATAACCGCAAAATAGGCTCACTATTTACATACTCCAAATGAGACAGGCGTTGAAGATGACGCTCAACTGCCAAAAAAATACGCCGCAGTTTTTCATAACGATTAGAGGAAATTGCAGGTACATTAATAAAATTGGAAGAAATCACCCCTGCAACTATGCTTGACAAGGCATGACTACCTTCAGCAGCAGCCGCAAATGTGGAAACTTCACTGCAGCGTGCGGCTTCCTCACGAGCCTGTAAAAAGTGATACATCCACACATAATCATCCCAGCTCATTCCAAAAATGGGATGATAAAAAGAATCTTCCTTGACACGCCGACGCTGGTTGCCGTAAAGAACAGACTTTGGAATTAGCTGCACCACCATACACGCGGGTGGCCGAGTGTTATCATCACCTGTTTCTTCAGTTCCTCCACTACAGTAAGAAAGACGAGCAATACTGCGACGGTATCTTAGCTCTTGTACAAGACTGTAGGTTGTAACAAACGTGTCTGTATCATTGTTTTCATCATACGATGCGTAATAGCGTCGTGCACAATCCACTACTAGGCCTATTTCCAGCGTTGAGGGAAGAACAAAGTGAGCAACATGTGGTGTGGCAATCAAAACCAGTCTCTTGTTTTTAACTCTTGCAATATCACCGCACTTCAACACAGAACTCACCTCATCCACAGTGGCAGAATCTAATAAGACATTAACCTCAAGTGATGACAATGAAGAAGCCTCTTTATTTTTCGTAATTTCGTCCATCATCTTGCAAAGTGCACCATTAACAACTGAGGCAATATGTGCATTTGGAACAACTACAACAATAGAGGGCACTTCTTTTTTTTCCTGGTCTTGAGTTTTTTCCCCCACTAAAGACTCCTTCCGCTCCGCATGGTCGTATTCCTGAATAACACGAACAATGATAGGACACCAGTATGATCGTAACTTCTCGTCATTTGTAAAATCCGCATCACCAGCAGCCAAAATCTTTGCCTGAACGCTAATATTCTCCACATAATTTCGAAGGTCATCCACAGAATCGCGACAAATAAATCCACCTTCCCTTTCACACTTCTCCAGCCATTGAATTGTCTCTTCAAGAAACAAAACTGAAGGAAATGTCCACAATCCAGCAACCCGAGTAAGTCCAGGAGAAAAATTAGCCATATCCTGCTCCATTACTCGCTGAATATTTAACTGGGTTGTGCAGTCATCGCCAAAAAAGCTTGAAATTGCTGTAGCCACAGTATCTTCAAAGCAGTCCGCAACAACACGCAAAGATCCACCACGTTTCTCCATGCCATTTTCTTTACGCAACAACTGCAAAGTGTCACGTAACAAAGACATACAAAGTTCTGTGATGGGTGATCGGAGGTGAACATCATTCAAAACTACACAACAGACATCAATCAGTAAGGGATCACAAAGCAGCTGACGAAGTAGCATCTCTGGAGTTGTCACTGCAATTAACGTCCCTTTCACCACTTCGTACTGCACAGATGTGCACACGGCAACAGTGGTGGACATTTCATCATCACCCCGTTCCTCGCGCAGTCGTGCTGCAGTGCGGCATGCTGCAAGACTCGTCTGGCACACAACAATCACACGTTTATTATTAAAAGAACCGTTCCCTAATATAATCTGCGGTAGTTGCATTGTGCGGCCGCTGCCCGGTGGTGCCACAAGCGCCAGCACTTGGGTGTTAAGAAGTGCGTCAAGAATAGGTCCTCGACATTGATAGACAGGCAATCGCTGTCGATAAGGCAGCCACTTGCGCTGGTGATTTAAAATTTTTGTCATTGGCGTGCGAGCCACATTCTGAGAGTCCAGCAGCTTCATCGGCGCAAGCTTGTGCACAGCGCTACGGCATTCAGACTTGCTGCTCATGGCAAGTACACTCGCCGCGCTGAGAAATTGACTGCAAAAACAAACTGCGTCATGCGCTGTGTCTTGGCTCAAAAAGTCCGTGTTGAGTCTATTCACATCTCCCTCAGTAACAGGGACATCCAATGTGAATGTGTGCACCTTATGTCTATCACCACGACCCTGACGTGCCTGTGTCGCAAATTCCTCGATGCGTTCTTGAAGATGCCGCGGTACATGAGGCTGAGAAAAATAGGAAAAAGTACGACCATGCACAATAGAGTGCGTCATTCGCGTATGGTCCTAATTACAAAACTTTTACCCCTTATTTCTTTCTTTGTTTTTTTTTAGCCTTTTGCTTGTCCCACGTTAAAAAATGACCGTGCTTTTATCCCCAGTACTGTATGTTTGTCACAATATGTAATTTTTCCTGTGCAATTAATTCTTTCCTTTTTTTATTTTACTTTACTATTCTTATAAAGGCAAAATTAATATTTTTTTCTTTTGTTCACCTAACCCACCCCACTCTTTTCACTTCTCTCCCCTCTTTTTTTATTTTTATTTATTACTATTATTATTGATATATATATATATATATATATATATATATATATTTGCCTTTTCTTTCACAACCACACACCCTCTTACTCTCTTGATTACTCTTATATATATATATATATATATTTTTCCTTTGTTTCCTCTTATGCTGTTGCTGTTTTTTTATTTTATTTTTTTCCCCCGTCACTTCTTTGTTTTCCTCCACACAAGTTGACAATAAGAAGAACGACGTACTTTTGTAATAAATTTTGCCTTCCTCCAAAACTCCTCTTAAAAACAAAAACAAAAACAAAAACAAAAAACAAAAAAAACAATTTTGCTTCCACACACAAAAAAATTTTACACCACTAACCTATTTTTCTCCTTTACTCCGTCTGTAGACTAATCAGACATACGTGTTGATAAACACAAAAAAAGTAATATATATATATATATATGGTTTGTTATAATATACCATGTTTTAAAAGAAAACGTATGCACATATATCGCTCAAATATATATGATTATATATAATCGTAATAGTAATAATACCATTTTTTTTTTTTTTTTTATTAATGATAATTAAAACAAACAAGATACAATAGTAAACAACCAAAAACAAACACAATATAACAACAACAACAGCACTCATTTATTATTATCGTTATTATTATTCATTTAATTTTCTTGTTTCAAATGACCAAATATTTAAATCTATTCTTACTAATATATATATATATATATATAAGTATATATATATGATGTGTACAACACTATTATCTTACGCCTCATGCGGATGCCAGTCACTGCTACGCAGGCGCTGCAACTCTTCCTCAGTAACTGGAACGCGACTATCACGCAAGCTGCGCTCCACCATTTGTTGCAATTTGTAGTGACGATAGCAAAAAGCAAACACTGCAATAGTAGCCAAAAATCCCAACACAGAAAGAACAATTGTGCCGGAACTTGCAGATACAGTTCTGCCTAGAATAAACTGAATATCTCTAAAAGTGTCATCTGGAACATCCGTTCTTCCTGTCATCCACTTAATTTGTTCACTCTCAGTGTAACGAAATGAAGGCGACCCATCATGAGTCCATTGTCCAAAAAGAAAAGTTCTATTTGGTATTTGAATGTCAATATTAAATGAGGCCTGATCACGATTTCCATTTGTATCAATCCTAAAAATTCCCGTAAAAACATCCAGTGATGTAGATCGAATATATGAAAGAAGATTGGAACTTTTGTTAAGACTAACACTTTTATTTATTGCACAATCTACGCTGTTAATAACTGTGAACGCCGCATCAATAGCAAACGCCGCCTCATTGTGAATGGTGGAAAGATTACACTGGTCCACATCAGCGCCAAATCCACCTTCTCTCAAAATCTCCATTTGTGTATTAAATAACCCGCTTTTTTTCATGGCTTCGTTTATATTATTCAACCGATCTCGCGGAACATAGGGATATACACAAAAAGAACTCTGACTCTTGTTACGCTCTTCCGGATAAAATACAGAGTACTGACAAAGCTCACTTCCTAAAAAAAATATGTACTTCTTCATATAGCTTAATTTATCAAACAAACCAAACCACATTTTTGCCATGTCTCCATAAAGTGGTAAAAGTACAATAACAATGCGAGATATAGCACGCTTGTATATCTCGTCCATCGTGCTTACAATATTCTCCTTGTCCAGTGTTGAAATCATGTAAACCTGTTCAACATTAATATTTCGCTGTATCATAGATTTTTTCATTGATTCCACCCGAGAACTTACAAATTGATCATTAAATCCAATAATAAGCACACGTTCCCATCCAAAGTAGGCACACACTTCTCCATAAATCAGATAATTAAATACATTTGCCGGAATTGTACGAGATAAGTATGGATATGCTAAACGATCAGAAAAAACATTTTCCGCGGTGTTAAAGTCAACCTGGGTGACAGAAAACGCGTTTAAAACGGGTGCAAAAGTTGACACCAGGCGTCCGCGTCCAGGTCCAATAAAAGCACTACACGAGTGAACAACAGTAACAAGCAAGCTAAGACCCGCAACACCATTTGCTCCAGTGTTAATAAGAACCGGAATAAAGGCAGCTGCTCCAGTCTTGTTTTGTGTTAGTTGATTTCTTTGAAGAAATACAAAAGTCATCGCACTAAGAGTTTCTGCGTCATAACAGCCAGAAGCTGCAGCCATGCACACTTTCACTGCACGCAAAGGAGAAGGCAATACAAGGATTTTCGATGCGACAGGATTAAAGTTTTTAATAACTGGAATATCTGCAAATGAGTTCAGGCTCCAGGTAATCAACGGCTGATCAACAGCAAATGTCTTTGAAAGAAACATGTACTCAATTCCCACCCGTTGCCCAGTGCTTGCATCAAAAGCAACGCTACCTGAAAAACCATCAAAACAAACTGATCGAATTTTTGCAGGCGATGTGTTAGCGGCAACAGCTATAGCCTTAAACCCGTCAAAAAGATGACTAACAATAAACGCACCAAAGTTGTCAATGTTATAAATATCAAAAAAACCCTGATTTATAATACTTGAAACAGACGTAAAACGCGACACAAACAATGAACCCCACATCTTCTCAAACGGTTGCACAGATCCACTAAGGCTTTCAAGCATATTAACTGCCTTACGTGAGCCAATTAAAAAAAAATTTTCAACTTTACCTAATCGCACAACAGCAGCACGAAGACGCTCAAACTCCTTCATGGTCACAAAGCAAAGAACGCCAACAGAGCGATATTGAAATAAATCCATAATAAGATAATCATCATCCTCAGGAGACCCATCAGCCTTTATGTAAACTTTTGTAACAACAGTCGGTGCTGAGCGCACAAAAAAAAACTCTCTATTTAGAGTCGACTCTATAGCACTACCATATGCATCACTGCTAAACACCAATGCAACAGAGTCCCACAAAAGCGAAGAAGCCACCACGTCAAATAAACCACCCACATTAATAATGTCTTGAGGAACCATACAAACATTTCTAGAATTAGCAGAAACACCACACAACTTTTCGTTTGACGAGTATACCGACAACACGGTGATGTGTGCAGTCTTCTTGTCTTTTTTTAACGCATGAGAAATAGCAATAGAAACATCCTCAGTTTCCGCAAGAAAAATAACATCAAAAAAAAGCTGACCGCTACCAAGAAGCCGCTGTAGTTCCGCCATGGCCACCAACACACTACCATTAGAACCAACAACAACAGGCTTTTGAAAATCAAAAGTGGACCCATCACCAGGAATCTTAGCAAAAAAAGAAGATACGGCAGCTAACAAAGAATTCTCAGTCATATTAGTGAAACGAAAATCCATAAATATTACCGAACGAAAAACATTATCAGCACTACAAACAACAACAAAAAATAAAAAAACAAACACAAAAAAAAACAAAAATGGCACGTTCAAAACATTCCAATTACCTGATTTCAACACAAAACGTCTTCCTACACTGCTCATTCACTTCTCACTTAATAACAAAAGCAAAATCTATATACTATAAATCTTAACAATAACAAAAAAAAAAAAAAATTCACTCTTAAACGCTTTTCTGCAGCCTAAAAGCATACAAAACCTTTTAAATTAACTAACCTATCAACAAGAAAAAAAATTCTTACAAAAAAAAATAAAATCAAACAAAGAACAAAAAAAAAAAAAAAATCAAATAAAAACATGAATTTATACGCAAAAATTCAAATTCCCTCCACCCCCTCCCCCCCCCCCCCCAAAAAAAAAACAAAAATATATACACACACAAAAAAACAAAATAAAAACAACAACAAAAAAAAAACACAAATAATTTAAACTTAACAAAAAAAAAAAAACAAAATTAAAATTAAAAAAAAAAAAAAAAAAAAAAAAACATTTTTCTACTTATTTCCAACTTTTAAACAAACACTGCAACAAAAAAAAAAGCAAAAAACAATAAAAATAATAACAAACACCGTTCCCCCATGCCACACCCCCTCCGAACTGGCCCGCACACAC